>CATOAT010000108.1:0-42078 GCA_951394125.1 Epistrophe eligans | reverse complement strand
CAAAACCCCAAAATTTTCACCCCAAAATTTTGACTTCAAAATTTTCACCCCAAAATTTTGACTTCAAATTTTCACCCCAAAATTTTGACTTCAAAATTTTCACCCCAAAATTTTCACCCCAAAATTTTGACTTCAAAATTTTCACCCCAAAATTTTGACTTCAAAATTTTGACTTCAAAATTTTCACCCCAAAATTTTGACTTCAAAATTTTCACCCCAAAATTTTGACTTCAAAATTTTAACCCCAAAATTTTGACTTCAAAATTTTCACCCAAAAATTTTCACCCCAAAATTTTGACTTCAAAATTTTCACCCCAAAATTTTGACTTCAAAATTTTCACCCCAAAATTTTCACCCCAAAAATTTTGACTTCAAAATTTTCACCCCAAAATTTTGACTTCAAAATTTTCACCCCAAATTTTGACTTCAAAATTTTCACCCCAAAATTTTGACTTCAAAATTTCACCCCAAAATTATGACTTCAAAATTTTCACCCAAAAATTTTCACCCCAAAATTTTGACTTCAAAATTTTCACCCCAAAATTTTGACTTCAAAATTTTCACCCCAAAATTTTGACTTCAAAATTTTCACCCCAAAATTTTGACTTCAAAATTTTAACCCCAAAATTTTGACTTCAAATTTTCACCCAAAAATTTTCACCCCAAAATTTTGACTTCAAAATTTTCACCCAAAAATTTTGACTTCAAAATTTTCACCCCAAAATTTTCAGCCCAAAATTTTGACTTCAAAATTTTCACCCCAAAATTTTGACTTCAAAATTTTCACCCCAAAATTTTTACTTCAAAATTTTCACCCCAAAATTTTGACTTCAAAATTTTCACCCCAAAATTTTCACCCCAAAATTTTGACTTCAAAATTTTCACCCCAAAATTTTGACTTCAAAATTTTCACCCCAAAATTTTCACCGCAAAATTATGACTTCAAAATTTTCACCCAAAAATTTTCACCCCAAAATTTTGACTTCAAAATTTTCACCCCAAAATTTTGACTTCAAAATTTTCACCCCAAAATTTTCACCCCAAAATTTTGACTTCAAAATTTTCACCCCAAAATTTTCACCCCAAAATTTTGACTTCAAAATTTTCACCCCAAAATTTTGACTTCAAAATTTTCACCCCAAAATTTTCACCCCAAAATTTTGACTTCAAAAATTTTCACCCCAAAATTTTGACTTCAAAATTTTCACCCCAAAATTTTGACTTCAAAATTTTCACCCCAAAATTTTCACCCCAAAATTTTGACTTCAAAATTTTCACCCCAAAATTTTGACTTCAAAATTTTCACCCCAAAATTTTGACTTCAAAATTTTCACCCCAAAATTTTGACTTCAAAATTTTCACCCCAAAATTTTATCTTCAAAATTTTCACCCCAAAATTTTGACTTCAAAATTTTCACCCCAAAATTTTCACCCCAAAATTTTGACTTCAAAATTTTCACCCCAAAATTTTGACTTCAAAATTTTCACCCCAAAATTTTGACTTCAAAATTTTCACCCCAAAATTTTCACTCCCAAAATTTTCACCCCAAAATTTTGACTTCAAAATTTTCACCCCAAAATTTTGACTTCAAAATTTTCACCCCAAAATTTTCACCCCAAAATTTTGACTTCAAAATTTTCACCCCAAAATTTTCACCCCAAAATTTTGACTTCAAAATTTTCACCCCAAAATTTTGACTTCAAAATTTTCACCCCAAAATTTTCACCCCAAATTTTGACTTCAAAATTTCACCCCAAAATTTTGACTTCAAAATTTTCACCCCCAAAATTTTGACTTCAAAATTTTCACCCCAAAATTTTCACCCCAAAATTTTGACTTCAAAATTTTCACCCCAAATTTTGACTTCAAAATTTTCACCCCAAAATTTTGACTTCAAAATTTTCACCCCAAAATTTTGACTTCAAAATTTTAACCCCAAAATTTGACTTCAAAATTTTCACCCAAAAATTTTCACCCCAAAATTTTGACTTCAAAATTTTCACCCCAAAATTTTGACTTCAAAATTTCACCCCAAAATTTTCACCCCAAAATTTTGACTTCAAAATTTTCACCCCAAAATTTTGACTTCAAAATTTTCACCCCAAAATTTTGACTTCAAAATTTTCACCCCAAAATTTTGACTTCAAAATTTTCACCCCAAAATTATGACTTCAAAATTTTCACCCAAAAATTTTCACCCCAAAATTTTGACTTCAAAATTTTCACCCCAAAATTTTGACTTCAAAATTTTCACCCCAAAATTTTGACTTCAAAATTTTCACCCCAAAATTTTGACTTCAAAATTTTAACCCCAAAATTTTGACTTCAAAATTTTCACCCAAAAATTTTCACCCCAAAATTTTGACTTCAAAATTTTCACCCAAAAATTTTGACTTCAAAATTTTCACCCCAAAATTTTCAGCCCAAAATTTTGACTTCAAAATTTTCACCCCAAAATTTTGACTTCAAAATTTTCACCCCAAAATTTTTACTTCAAAATTTTCACCCCAAAATTTTGACTTCAAAATTTTCACCCCAAAATTTTCACCCCAAAATTTTGACTTCAAAATTTTCACCCCAAAATTTTGACTTCAAAATTTTCACCCCAAAATTTTCACCGCAAAATTATGACTTCAAAATTTTCACCCAAAAATTTTCACCCCAAAATTTTGACTTCAAAATTTTCACCCCAAAATTTTGACTTCAAAATTTTCACCCCAAAATTTTCACCCCAAAATTTTGACTTCAAAATTTTCACCCCAAAATTTTCACCCCAAAATTTTGACTTCAAAATTTTCACCCCAAAATTTTGACTTCAAAATTTTCACCCCAAAATTTTCACCCCAAAATTTTGACTTCAAAATTTTCACCCCAAAATTTTGACTTCAAAATTTTCACCCCAAAATTTTGACTTCAAAATTTTCACCCCAAAATTTTGACTTCAAAATTTTCACCCCAAAATTTTCACCCCAAAATTTTGACTTCAAAATTTTCACCCCAAAATTTTGACTTCAAAATTTTCACCCCAAAATTTTGACTTCAAAATTTTCACCCCAAAATTTTGACTTCAAAATTTTCACCCCAAAATTTTGACTTCAAAATTTTCACCCCAAAATTATGACTTCAAAATTTTCACCCAAAAATTTTCACCCCAAAATTTTGACTTCAAAATTTTCACCCCAAAATTTTGACTTCAAAATTTTCACCCCAAAATTTTGACTTCAAAATTTTAACCCCAAAATTTTGACTTCAAAATTTTCACCCAAAAATTTTCACCCCAAAATTTTGACTTCAAAATTTTCACCCCAAAATTTTGACTTCAAAATTTTCACCCCAAAATTTTCACCCCAAAATTTTGACTTCAAAATTTTCACCCCAAAATTTTGACTTCAAAATTTTCACCCCAAAATTTTGACTTCAAAATTTTCACCCCAAAATTTTGACTTCAAAATTTTCACCCCAAAATTTTGACTTCAAAATTTTCACCCCAAAATTTTCACCCCAAAATTTTGACTTCAAAATTTTCACCCCAAAATTTTGACTTCAAAATTTTCACCCTAAAATTTTGACTTCAAAATTTTCACCCCAAAATTTTGACTTCAAAATTTTCACCCCAAAATTTTGACTTCAAAATTTTCACCCCAAAATTTTCACCCCAAAATTTTGACTTCAAAATTTTCACCCCAAAATTTTGACTTCAAAATTTTCACCCCAAAATTTTGACTTCAAAATTTTCACCCCAAAATTTTCACCCCAAAATTTTGACTTCAAAATTTTCACCCCAAAATTTTGACTTCAAAATTTTAACCCCAAAATTTTGACTTCAAAATTTTCACTCCAAAATTTTGACTTCAAAATTTTCACCCCAAAATTTTGACTTCAAAATTTTCACCCCAAAATTTTCACCCCAAAATTTTGACTTCAAAATTTTCACCCCAAAATTTTGACTTCAAAATTTTCACCCCAAAATTTGACTTCAAAATTTTCACCCCAAAATTTTGACTTCAAAATTTTCACCCCAAAATTTTATCTTCAAAATTTTCACCCCAAAATTTTGACTTCAAAATTTTCACCCCAAAATTTTCACCCCAAAATTTTGACTTCAAAATTTTCACCCCAAAATTTTGACTTCAAAATTTTCACCCCAAAATTTTGACTTCAAAATTTTCACCCCAAAATTTTCACCCCAAAATTTTGACTTCAAAATTTTCACCCCAAAATTTTGACTTCAAAATTTTCACCCCAAAATTTTCACCCCAAAATTTTGACTTCAAAATTTTCACCCCAAAATTTTCACCTCAAAATTTTGACTTCAAAATTTTCACCCCAAAATTTTGACTTCAAAATTTTCACCCCAAAATTTTGACTTCAAAATTTTCACCCCAAAATTTTGACTTCAAAATTTTCACCCCAAAATTTTGACTTCAAAATTTTCACCCCAAAATTTTCACCCCAAAATTTTGACTTCAAAATTTTCACCCCAAAATTTTGACTTCAAAATTTTCACCCCAAAATTTTGACTTCAAAATTTTCACCCCAAAATTTTGACTTCAAAATTTTCACCCCAAAATTTTGACTTCAAAATTTTCACCCCAAAATTTTGACTTCAAAATTTTAACCCCAAAATTTTCACCCCAAAATTTTGACTTCAAAATTTTAACCCCAAAATTTTCACCCCAAAATTTTGACTTCAAAATTTTCACCCCAAAATTTTGACTTCAAAATTTTCACCCCAAAATTTTGACTTCAAAATTTTCACCCCAAAATTTTCACCCCAAAATTTTGACTTCAAAATTTTCACCCCAAAATTTTGACTTCAAAATTTTCACCCCAAAATTTTCACCGCAAAATTATGACTTCAAAATTTTCACCCAAAATTTTCACCCCAAAATTTTGACTTCAAAATTTTCACCCCAAAATTTTGACTTCAAAATTTTACCCCAAAATTTTGACTTCAAATTTTCACCCCAAAATTTTGACTTCAAAATTTTCACCCCAAAATTTTGACTTCAAAATTTTCACCCCAAAATTTTGACTTCAAAATTTTCACCCCAAAATTTTGACTTCAAAATTTTCACCCCAAAATTTTGACTTCAAAATTTTCACCCCAAAATTTTGACTTCAAAATTTTCACCCCAAAATTTTGACTTCAAAATTTTCACCCTAAAATTTTGACTTCAAAATTTTCACCCCAAAATTTTGACTTTAAAATTTTCACCCCAAAATTTTGACTTCAAAATTTTCACCCCAAAATTTTCACCCCAAAATTTTCACCCCAAAATTTTGACTTCAAAATTTTCACCCCAAAATTTTGACTTCAAAATTTTCACCCCAAAATTTTGACTTCAAAATTTTCACCCCAAAATTTTGACTTCAAAATTTTCACCCCAAAATTTTCACCCCAAAATTTGACTTCAAAATTTTCACCCCAAAATTTTGACTTCAAAATTTTCACCCCAAAATTTTGACTTCAAAATTTTCACCCCAAAATTTTGACTTCAAAATTTTCACCCCAAAATTTTGACTTCAAAATTTTCACCCCAAAATTTTCACCCCAAAATTTTGACTTCAAAATTTTCACCCCAAAATTTTCACCCCAAAATTTTGACTTCAAAATTTTCACCCCAAAATTTTGACTTCAAAATTTTCACCCCAAAATTTTGACTTCAAAATTTTCACCCCAAAATTTTGACTTCAAAATTTTCACCCCAAAATTTTCACCCCAAAATTTTGACTTCAAAATTTTCACCCCAAATTTTGACTTCAAAATTTTCACCCCAAAATTTGACTTCAAAATTTTCACCCCAAAATTTTGACTTCAAAATTTTCACCCCAAAATTTTGACTTCAAAATTTTCACCCCAAAATTTTGACTTCAAAATTTTCACCCCAAAATTTTGACTTCAAAATTTTCACCCCAAAATTTTGACTTCAAAATTTTCACCCCAAAATTTTCACCCCAAAATTTTGACTTCAAAATTTTCACCCCAAAATTTTCACCCCAAAATTTTGACTTCAAAATTTTCACCCCAAAATTTTCACCCCAAAATTTTGACTTCAAAATTTTCACCCCAAAATTTTGACTTCAAAATTTTCACCCCAAAATTTTGACTTCAAAATTTTCACCCCAAAATTTTCACCCCAAAATTTTGACTTCAAAATTTTCACCCCAAAATTTTGACTTCAAAATTTTCACCCCAAAATTTTCACCCCAAAATTTTGACTTCAAAATTTTCACCCCAAAATTTTGACTTCAAAATTTTCACCCCAAAATTTTGACTTCAAAATTTTCACCCCAAAATTTTCACCCCAAAATTTTAACTTCAAAATTTTCACCCCAAAATTTTGACTTCAAAATTTCACCCCAAAATTTTGACTTCAAAATTTTCACCCCAAAATTTTGACTTCAAAATTTTCACCCCAAAATTTTGACTTCAAAATTTTCACCCCAAAATTTTGACTTCAAAATTTTCACCCCAAAATTTTCACCCCAAAATTTTGACTTCAAAATTTTCACCCCAAAATTTTCACCCCAAAATTTTGACTTCAAAATTTTCACCCCAAAATTTTGACTTCAAAATTTTCACCCCAAAATTTTGACTTCAAAATTTTCACCCCAAAATTTTCACCCCAAAATTTTGACTTCAAAATTTTCACCCCAAAATTTTGACTTCAAAATTTTCACCCCAAAATTTTGACTTCAAAATTTTCACCCCAAAATTTTGACTTCAAAATTTTCACCCCAAAATTTTGACTTCAAAATTTTCACCCCAAAATTTTCACCCCAAAATTTTGACTTCAAAATTTTCACCCCAAAATTTTCACCCCAAAATTTTGACTTCAAAATTTTCACCCCAAAATTTTGACTTCAAAATTTTCACCCTAAAATTTTGACTTCAAAATTTTCACCCCAAAATTTTGACTTCAAAATTTTCACCCCAAAATTTTGACTTCAAAATTTTCACTCCCAAAATTTTCACCCCAAAATTTTGACTTCAAAATTTTCACCCCAAAATTTTGACTTCAAAATTTTCACCCCAAAATTTTGACTTCAAAATTTTCACCCCAAAATTTTGACTTCAAAATTTTCACCCCAAAATTTTCACCCCAAAATTTTGACTTCAAAATTTTCACCCCAAAATTTTGACTTCAAAATTTTAACCCCAAAATTTTGACTTCAAAATTTTCACCCCAAAATTTTGACTTCAAAATTTTCACCCCAAAATTTTGACTTCAAAATTTTCACCCCAAAATTTTCACCCCAAAATTTTGACTTCAAAATTTTCACCCCAAAATTTTGACTTCAAAATTTTCACCCCAAAATTTTGACTTCAAAATTTTCACCCCAAAATTTTGACTTCAAAATTTTCACCCCAAAATTTTGACTTCAAAATTTTCACCCCAAAATTTTATCTTCAAAATTTTCACCCCAAAATTTTGACTTCAAAATTTTCACCCCAAAATTTTCACCCCAAAATTTTGACTTCAAAATTTTCACCCCAAAATTTTGACTTCAAAATTTTCACCCCAAAATTTTGACTTCAAAATTTTCACCCCAAAATTTTCACCCCAAAATTTTGACTTCAAAATTTTCACCCCAAAATTTTGACTTCAAAATTTTCACCCCAAAATTTTCACCCCAAAATTTTGACTTCAAAATTTTCACCCCAAAATTTTCACCCCAAAATTTTGACTTCAAAATTTTCACCCCAAAATTTTGACTTCAAAATTTTCACCCCAAAATTTTGACTTCAAAATTTTCACCCCAAAATTTTGACTTCAAAATTTTCACCCCAAAATTTTGACTTCAAAATTTTCACCCCAAAATTTTCACCCCAAAATTTTGACTTCAAAATTTTCACCCCAAAATTTTGACTTCAAAATTTTCACCCCAAAATTTTGACTTCAAAATTTTCACCCCAAAATTTTGACTTCAAAATTTTCACCCCAAAATTTTGACTTCAAAATTTTCACCCCAAAATTATGACTTCAAAATTTTGACTTCAAAATTTTCACCCCAAAATTTTGACTTCAAAATTTTAACCCCAAAATTTTCACCCCAAAATTTTGACTTCAAAATTTTAACCCCAAAATTTTGACTTCAAAATTTTCACCCCAAAATTTTGACTTCAAAATTTTCACCCCAAAATTTTCACCCCAAAATTTTGACTTCAAAATTTTCACCCCAAAATTTTGACTTCAAAATTTTCACCCCAAAATTTTGACTTCAAAATTTTCACCCCAAAATTTTGACTTCAAAATTTTCACCCCAAAATTTTGACTTCAAAATTTTCACCCCAAAATTTTGACTTCAAAATTTTCACCCCAAAATTTTGACTTAAAAATTTTCACCCCAAAATTTTCACCCCAAAATTTTGACTTCAAAATTTTCACCCCAAAATTTTCACCCCAAAATTTTGACTTCAAAATTTTCACCCCAAAATTTTGACTTCAAAATTTTCACCCCAAAATTTTGACTTCAAAATTTTCACCCCAAAATTTTCACCCCAAAATTTTGACTTCAAAATTTTCACCCCAAAATTTTGACTTCAAAATTTTCACCCCAAAATTTTGACTTCAAAATTTTCACCCCAAAATTTTGACTTCAAAATTTTCACCCCAAAATTTTGACTTCAAAATTTTCACCCCAAAATTTTGACTTCAAAATTTTCACCCCAAAATTTTCACCCCAAAATTTTGACTTCAAAATTTTCACCCCAAAATTTTCACCCCAAAATTTTGACTTCAAAATTTTCACCCCAAAATTTTGACTTCAAAATTTTCACCCCAAAATTTTGACTTCAAAATTTTCACCCCAAAATTTTGACTTCAAAATTTTCACCCCAAAATTTTGACTTCAAAATTTTCACCCCAAAATTTTCACCCCAAAATTTTGACTTCAAAATTTTCACCCCAAAATTTTGACTTCAAAATTTTCACCCCAAAATTTTGACTTCAAAATTTTCACCCCAAAATTTTGACTTCAAAATTTTCACCCCAAAATTTTGACTTCAAAATTTTCACCCCAAAATTTTCACCCCAAAATTTTGACTTCAAAATTTTCACCCCAAAATTTTCACCCCAAAATTTTGACTTCAAAATTTTCACCCCAAAATTTTGACTTCAAAATTTTCACCCCAAAATTTTGACTTCAAAATTTTCACCCCAAAATTTTGACTTCAAAATTTTCACCCCAAAATTTTGACTTCAAAATTTTCACCCCAAAATTTTGACTTCAAAATTTTCACCCCAAAATTTTGACTTCAAAATTTTCACCCCAAAATTTTCACCCCAAAATTTTGACTTCAAAATTTTCACCCCAAAATTTTGACTTCAAAATTTTCACCCCAAAATTTTGACTTCAAAATTTTCACCCCAAAATTTTGACTTCAAAATTTTCACCCCAAAATTTTGACTTCAAAATTTTCACCCCAAAATTTTCACCCCAAAATTTTGACTTCAAAATTTTCACCCCAAAATTTTCACCCCAAAATTTTGACTTCAAAATTTTCACCCCAAAATTTTGACTTCAAAATTTTCACCCCAAAATTTTGACTTCAAAATTTTCACCCCAAAATTTTGACTTCAAAATTTTCACCCCAAAATTTTCACCCCAAAATTTTGACTTCAAAATTTTCACCCCAAAATTTTGACTTCAAAATTTTCACCCCAAAATTTTCACCCCAAAATTTTGACTTCAAAATTTTCACCCCAAAATTTTCACCCCAAAATTTTGACTTCAAAATTTTCACCCCAAAATTTTCACCCCAAAATTTTGACTTCAAAATTTTCACCCCAAAATTTTGACTTCAAAATTTTCACCCCAAAATTTTCACCCAAAATTTTGACTTCAAAATTTTCACCCCAAAATTTTGACTTCAAAATTTTCACCCCAAAATTTTGACTTCAAAATTTTCACCCCAAAATTTTATCTTCAAAATTTTCACCCCAAAATTTTGACTTCAAAATTTTCACCCCAAAATTTTCACCCCAAAATTTTGACTTCAAAATTTTCACCCCAAAATTTTGACTTCAAAATTTTCACCCCAAAATTTTGACTTCAAAATTTTCACCCCAAAATTTTGACTTCAAAATTTTGACTTCAAAATTTTCACCCCAAAATTTTCACCCCAAAATTTTGACTTCAAAATTTTCAACCCAAAATTTTCACCCCAAAATTTTGACTTCAAAATTTTCACCCCAAAATTTTGACTTCAAAATTTTCACCCCAAAATTTTCACCCCAAAATTTTATCTTCAAAATCTTCACCCCAAAATTTTGACTTCAAAATTTTCACCCCAAAATTTTCACCCCAAAATTTTGACTTCAAAATTTTCACCCCAAAATTTTGACTTCAAAATTTTCACCCCAAAATTTTGACTTCAAAATTTTCACCCCAAAATTTTCACCCCAAAATTTTCACCCCAAAATTTTGACTTCAAAATTTTCACCCCAAAATTTTGACTTCAAAATTTTCACCCCAAAATTTTGACTTCAAAATTTTCACCCCAAAATTTTCACCCCAAAATTTTGACTTCAAAATTTTCACCCCAAAATTTTGACTTCAAAATTTTCACCCCAAAATTTTCACCCCAAAATTTTGACTTCAAAATTTTCACCCCAAAATTTTCACCCCAAAATTTTGACTTCAAAATTTTCACCCCAAAATTTTCACCCCAAAATTTTGACTTCAAAATTTTCACCCCAAAATTTTGACTTCAAAATTTTCACCCCAAAATTTTGACTTCAAAATTTTCACCCCAAAATTTTGACTTCAAAATTTTCACCCCGAAATTTTGACTTCAAAATTTTCACCCCAAAATTTTCACCCCAAAATTTTGACTTCAAAAATTTTCACCCCAAAATTTTGACTTCAAAATTTTCACCCCAAAATTTTCACCCCAAAATTATGACTTCAAAATTTTCACCCCAAAATTTTCACCCCAAAATTTTGACTTCAAAATTTTCACCCCAAAATTTTGACTTCAAAATTTTCACCCCAAAATTTTGACTTCAAAATTTTCACCCCAAAATTTTGACTTCAAAATTTTCACCCCAAAATTTTCATCCCAAAATTTTGACTTCAAAATTTTCACCCCAAAATTTTGACTTCAAAATTTTCACCCCAAAATTTTCACCCCAAAATTTTGACTTCAAAATTTTCACCCCAAAATTTTCATCCCAAAATTTTGACTTCAAAATTTTCACCCCAAAATTTTCACCCCAAAATTTTGACTTCAAAATTTTCACCCCAAAATTTTGACTTCAAAATTTTCACCCCAAAATTTTCACCCCAAAATTTTGACTTCAAAATTTTCACCCCAAAATTTTCACCCCAAAATTTTGACTTCAAAATTTTCACCCCAAAATTTTGACTTCAAAATTTTCACCCCAAAATTTTATCTTCAAAATTTTCACCCCAAAATTTTGACTTCAAAATTTTCACCCCAAAATTTTCACCCCAAAATTTTGACTTCAAAATTTTCACCCCAAAATTTTGACTTCAAAATTTTCACCCCAAAATTTTGACTTCAAAATTTTCACCCCAAAATTTTGACTTCAAAATTTTGACTTCAAAATTTTCACCCCAAAATTTTCACCCCAAAATTTTTGACTTCAAAATTTTCAACCCAAAATTTTCACCCCAAAATTTTGACTTCAAAATTTTCACCCCAAAATTTTCACCCCAAAATTATGACTTCAAAATTTTCACCCAAAAATTTTCACCCCAAAATTTTGACTTCAAAATTTTCACCCCAAAATTTTGACTTCAAAATTTTCACCCCAAAATTTTGACTTCAAAATTTTCACCCCAAAATTTTGACTTCAAAATTTTCACCCCAAAATTTTGACTTCAAAATTTTGACTTCAAAATTTTCACCCCAAAATTTTCACCCCAAAATTTTGACTTCAAAATTTTCAACCCAAAATTTTCACCCCAAAATTTTGACTTCAAAATTTTCACCCCAAAATTTTGACTTCAAAATTTTCACCCCAAAATTTTCACCCCAAAATTTTATCTTCAAAATTTTCACCCCAAAATTTTGACTTCAAAATTTTCACCCCAAAATTTTGACTTCAAAATTTTCACCCCAAAATTTTGACTTCAAAATTTTCACCCCAAAATTTTCACCCCAAAATTTTGACTTCAAAATTTTCACCCCAAAATTTTCACCCCAAAATTTTCACACCAAAATTTTGACTTCAAAATTTTCACCCCAAAATTTTGACTTCAAAATTTTCACCCCAAAATTTTCACCCCAAAATTTTGACTTCAAAATTTTCACCCCAAAATTTTCACCCCAAAATTTTGACTTCAAAATTTTCACCCCAAAATTTTGACTTCAAAATTTTCACCCCAAAATTTTCACCCCAAAATTTTGACTTCAAAATTTTCACCCCAAAATTTTGACTTCAAAATTTTCACCCCAAAATTTTGACTTCAAAATTTTCACCCCAAAATTTTCACCCCAAAATTTTGACTTCAAAATTTTCACCCCAAAATTTTGACTTCAAAATTTTCACCCCAAAATTTTGACTTCAAAATTTTCACCCCAAAATTTTGACTTCAAAATTTTCACCCCAAAATTTTGACTTCAAAATTTTCACCCCAAAATTATGACTTCAAAATTTTCACCCAAAAATTTTCACCCCAAAATTTTGACTTCAAAATTTTCACCCCAAAATTTTGACTTCAAAATTTTCACCCCAAAATTTTGACTTCAAAATTTTAACCCCAAAATTTTGACTTCAAAATTTTCACCCAAAAATTTTCACCCCAAAATTTTGACTTCAAAATTTTCACCCAAAAATTTTGACTTCAAAATTTTCACCCCAAAATTTTCACCCCAAAATTTTGACTTCAAAATTTTCACCCCAAAATTTTGACTTCAAAATTTTCACCCCAAAATTTTGACTTCAAAATTTTCACCCCAAAATTTTGACTTCAAAATTTTCACCCCAAAATTATGACTTCAAAATTTTCACCCAAAAATTTTCACCCCAAAATTTTGACTTCAAAATTTTCACCCCAAAATTTTGACTTCAAAATTTTCACCCCAAAATTTTGACTTCAAAATTTTCACCCCAAAATTTTGACTTCAAAATTTTAACCCCAAAATTTTGACTTCAAAATTTTCACCCAAAAATTTTCACCCCAAAATTTTGACTTCAAAATTTTCACCCCAAAATTTTGACTTCAAAATTTTCACCCCAAAATTTTCAGCCCAAAATTTTGACTTCAAAATTTTCACCCCAAAATTTTTACTTCAAAATTTTCACCCCAAAATTTTGACTTCAAAATTTTCACCCCAAAATTTTCACCCCAAAATTTTGACTTCAAAATTTTCACCCCAAAATTTTGACTTCAAAATTTTCACCCCAAAATTTTCACCGCAAAATTATGACTTCAAAATTTTCACCCAAAAATTTTCACCCCAAAATTTTGACTTCAAAATTTTCACCCCAAAATTTTGACTTCAAAATTTTCACCCCAAAATTTTCACCCCAAAATTTTGACTTCAAAATTTTCACCCCAAAATTTTCACCCCAAAATTTTGACTTCAAAATTTTCACCCCAAAATTTTGACTTCAAAATTTTCACCCCAAAATTTTCACCCCAAAATTTTGACTTCAAAATTTTCACCCCAAAATTTTGACTTCAAAATTTTCACCCCAAAATTTTGACTTCAAAATTTTCACCCCAAAATTTTCACCCCAAAATTTTGACTTCAAAATTTTCACCCCAAAATTTTGACTTCAAAATTTTCACCCCAAAATTTTGACTTCAAAATTTTCACCCCAAAATTTTGACTTCAAAATTTTCACCCCAAAATTTTGACTTCAAAATTTTCACCCCAAAATTATGACTTCAAAATTTTCACCCAAAAATTTTCACCCCAAAATTTTGACTTCAAAATTTTCACCCCAAAATTTTGACTTCAAAATTTTCACCCCAAAATTTTGACTTCAAAATTTTAACCCCAAAATTTTGACTTCAAAATTTTCACCCAAAAATTTTCACCCCAAAATTTTGACTTCAAAATTTTCACCCCAAAATTTTGACTTCAAAATTTTCACCCCAAAATTTTCACCCCAAAATTTTGACTTCAAAATTTTCACCCCAAAATTTTGACTTCAAAATTTTCACCCCAAAATTTTGACTTCAAAATTTTCACTCCAAAATTTTGACTTCAAAATTTTCACCCCAAAATTTTGACTTCAAAATTTTCACCCCAAAATTTTGACTTCAAAATTTTCACCCCAAAATTTTGACTTCAAAATTTTCACCCTAAAATTTTGACTTCAAAATTTTCACCCCAAAATTTTGACTTCAAAATTTTCACCCCAAAATTTTGACTTCAAAATTTTCACCCCAAAATTTTCACCCCAAAATTTTGACTTCAAAATTTTCACCCCAAAATTTTGAGTTCAAAATTTTCACCCCAAAATTTTGACTTCAAAATTTTCACCCCAAAATTTTCACCCCAAAATTTTGACTTCAAAATTTTCACCCCAAAATTTTGACTTCAAAATTTTCACCCCAAAATTTTGACTTCAAAATTTTCACCCCAAAATTTTGACTTCAAAATTTTCACCCCAAAATTTTGACTTCAAAATTTTCACCCCAAAATTTTGACTTCAAAATTTTCACCCCAAAATTTTGACTTCAAAATTTTCACCCCAAAATTTTGACTTCAAAATTTTCACCCCAAAATTTTGACTTCAAAATTTTCACCCCAAAATTTTCACCCCAAAATTTTGACTTCAAAATTTTCACCCCAAAATTTTCACCCCAAAATTTTGACTTCAAAATTTTCACCCCAAAATTTTGACTTCAAAATTTTCACCCCAAAATTTTCACCCCAAAATTTTGACTTCAAAATTTTCACCCCAAAATTTTGACTTCAAAATTTTCACCCCAAAATTTTGACTTCAAAATTTTCACCCCAAAATTTTGACTTCAAAATTTTCACCCCAAAATTTTGACTTCAAAATTTTCACCCCAAAATTTTGACTTCAAAATTTTCACCCCAAAATTTTGACTTCAAAATTTTCACCCCAAAATTTTGACTTCAACCAAACTATTTCACCCCAAAATTTTGACTTCAAAATTTTCACCCCAAAATTATGACTTCAAAATTTTCACCCAAAAATTTTCACCCCAAGATTTTGACTTCAAAATTTTCACCCCAAAATTTTGACTTCAAAATTTTCACCCCAAAATTTTGACTTCAAAATTTTAACCCCAAAATTTTGACTTCAAAATTTTCACCCAAAAATTTTCACCCCAAAATTTTGACTTCAAAATTTTCACCCCAAAATTTTGACTTCAAAATTTTCACCCCAAAATTTTCACCCCAAAATTTTGACTTCAAAATTTTCACCCCAAAATTTTGACTTCAAAATTTTCACCCCAAAATTTTGACTTCAAAATTTTCACCCCAAAATTTTGACTTCAAAATTTTCACCCCAAAATTTTGACTTCAAAATTTTCACCCCAAAATTTTCACCCCAAAATTTTGACTTCAAAATTTTCACCCCAAAATTTTGACTTCAAAATTTTCACCCTAAAATTTTGACTTCAAAATTTTCACCCCAAAATTTTGACTTCAAAATTTTCACCCCAAAATTTTGACTTCAAAATTTCACCCCAAAATTTTCACCCCAAAATTTTGACTTCAAAATTTTCACCCCAAAATTTTGACTTCAAAATTTTCACCCCAAAATTTTGACTTCAAAATTTTCACCCCAAAATTTTCACCCCAAAATTTTGACTTCAAAATTTTCACCCCAAAATTTTGACTTCAAAATTTTCACCCCAAAATTTTGACTTCAAAATTTTCACCCCAAAATTTTGACTTCAAAATTTTCACCCCAAAATTTTGACTTCAAAATTTTCACCCCAAAATTTTGACTTCAAAATTTTCACCCCAAAATTTTGACTTCAAAATTTTCACCCCAAAATTTTGACTTCAAAATTTTCACCCCAAAATTTTCACCCCAAAATTTTGACTTCAAAATTTTCACCCCAAAATTTTGACTTCAAAATTTTCACCCCAAAATTTTGACTTCAAAATTTTCACCCCAAAATTTTGACTTCAAAATTTTCACCCCAAAATTTTGACTTCAAAATTTTCACCCCAAAATTTTGACTTCAAAATTTTCACCCCAAAATTTTATCTTCAAAATTTTCACCCCAAAATTTTGACTTCAAAATTTTCACCCCAAAATTTTCACCCCAAAATTTTGACTTCAAAATTTTCACCCCAAAATTTTGACTTCAAAATTTTCACCCCAAAATTTTGACTTCAAAATTTTCACCCCAAAATTTTCACCCCAAAATTTTCACCCCAAAATTTTGACTTCAAAATTTTCACCCCAAAATTTTGACTTCAAAATTTTCACCCCAAAATTTTCACCCCAAAATTTTGACTTCAAAATTTTCACCCCAAAATTTTCACCCCAAAATTTTGACTTCAAAATTTTCACCCCAAAATTTTGACTTCAAAATTTTCACCCCAAAATTTTGACTTCAAAATTTTCACCCCAAAATTTTCACCCCAAAATTTTGACTTCAAAATTTTCACCCCAAAATTTTGACTTCAAAATTTTCACCCCAAAATTTTGACTTCAAAATTTTCACCCCAAAATTTTGACTTCAAAATTTTCACCCCAAAATTTTGACTTCAAAATTTTCACCCCAAAATTTTGACTTCAAAATTTTCACCCCAAAATTATGACTTCAAAATTTTGACTTCAAAATTTTCACCCCAAAATTTTGACTTCAAAATTTTCACCCCAAAATTTTGACTTCAAAATTTTCACCCCAAAATTTTGACTTCAAAATTTTCACCCCAAAATTTTGACTTCAAAATTTTAACCCCAAAATTTTGACTTCAAAATTTTCACCCAAAAATTTTCACCCCAAAATTTTGACTTCAAAATTTTCACCCCAAAATTTTGACTTCAAAATTTTCACCCCAAAATTTTCACCCCAAAATTTTGACTTCAAAATTTTCACCCCAAAATTTTGACTTCAAAATTTTCACCCCAAAATTTTCACCCCAAAATTTTGACTTCAAAATTTTCACCCCAAAATTTTGACTTCAAAATTTTCACCCCAAAATTTTATCTTCAAAATTTTCACCCCAAAATTTTGACTTCAAAATTTTCACCCAAAAATTTTCACCCCAAAATTTTGACTTCAAAATTTTCACCCCAAAATTTTGACTTCAAAATTTTCACCCCAAAATTTTCACCCCAAAATTTTGACTTCAAAATTTTCACCCCAAAATTTTCACCCCAAAATTTTGACTTCAAAATTTTCACCCCAAAATTTTGACTTCAAAATTTTCACCCCAAAATTTTATCTTCAAAATTTTCACCCCAAAATTTTGACTTCAAAATTTTCACCCCAAAATTTTCACCCCAAAATTTTGACTTCAAAATTTTCACCCCAAAATTTTGACTTCAAAATTTTCACCCCCAAAATTTTGACTTCAAAATTTTCACCCCAAAATTTTGACTTCAAAATTTTGACTTCAAAATTTTCACCCCAAAATTTTCACCCAAAATTTTGACTTCAAAATTTTCAACCCAAAATTTTCACCCCAAAATTTTGACTTCAAAATTTTCACCCCAAAATTTTGACTTCAAAATTTTCACCCCAAAATTTTCACCCCAAAATTTTATCTTCAAAATTTTCACCCCAAAATTTTGACTTCAAAATTTTCACCCCAAAATTTTCACCCCAAAATTTTCACCCCAAAATTTTGACTTCAAAATTTTCACCCCAAAATTTTGACTTCAAAATTTTCACCCCAAAATTTTGACTTCAAAATTTTCACCCCAAAATTTTCACCCCAAAATTTTGACTTCAAAATTTTCACCCCAAAATTTTGACTTCAAAATTTTCACCCCAAAATTTTGACTTCAAAATTTTCACCCCAAAATTTTCACCCCAAAATTTTGACTTCAAAATTTTCACCCCAAAATTTTGACTTCAAAATTTTCACCCCAAAATTTTCACCCCAAAATTTTGACTTCAAAATTTTCACCCCAAAATTTTCACCCCAAAATTTTGACTTAAAAATTTTCACCCCAAAATTTTCACCCCAAAATTTTGACTTCAAAATTTTCACCCCAAAATTTTGACTTCAAAATTTTCACCCCAAAATTTTCACCCCAAAATTTTGACTTCAAAATTTTCACCCCAAAATTTTCACCCCAAAATTTTGACTTCAAAATTTTCACCCCAAAATTTTGACTTCAAAATTTTCACCCCAAAATTTTGACTTCAAAATTTTCACCCCAAAATTTTGACTTCAAAATTTTCACCCCAAAATTTTGACTTCAAAATTTTCACCCAAAAATTTTCACCCCAAAATTTTATCTTCAAAATTTTCACCCCAAAATTTTGACTTCAAAATTTTCACCCCAAAATTTTGACTTCAAAATTTTCACCCCAAAATTTTGACTTCAAAATTTTCACCCCAAAATTTTGACTTCAAAATTTTCACCCCAAAATTTTGACTTCAAAATTTTCACCCCAAAATTTTCACCCCAAAATTTTGACTTCAAAAATTTTCACCCCAAAATTTTGACTTCAAAATTTTCACCCCAAAATTTTCACCCCAAAATTATGACTTCAAAATTTTCACCCCAAAATTTTCACCCCAAAATTTTGACTTCAAAATTTTCACCCCAAAATTTTGACTTCAAAATTTTCACCCCAAAATTTTGACTTCAAAATTTTCACCCCAAAATTTTCATCCCAAAATTTTGACTTCAAAATTTTCACCCCAAAATTTTGACTTCAAAATTTTCACCCCAAAATTTTCACCCCAAAATTTTGACTTCAAAATTTTCACCCCAAAATTTTCATCCCAAAATTTTGACTTCAAAATTTTCACCCCAAAATTTTGACTTCAAAATTTTCACCCCAAAATTTTCACCCCAAAATTTTGACTTCAAAATTTTCACCCCAAAATTTTGACTTCAAAATTTTCACCCCAAAATTTTGACTTCAAAATTTTCACCCCAAAATTTTCACCCCAAAATTTTGACTTCAAAATTTTCACCCCAAAATTTTCACCCCAAAATTTTGACTTCAAAATTTTCACCCCAAAATTTTCACCCCAAAATTATGACTTCAAAATTTTCACCCCAAAATTTTCACCCCAAAATTTTGACTTCAAAATTTTCACCCCAAAATTTTGACTTCAAAATTTTCACCCCAAAATTTTGACTTCAAAATTTTCACCCCAAAATTTTCACCCCAAAATTTTGACTTCAAAAATTTTCACCCCAAAATTTTGACTTCAAAATTTTCACCCCAAAATTTTCACCCCAAAATTATGACTTCAAAATTTTCACCCCAAAATTTTCACCCCAAAATTTTGACTTCAAAATTTTCACCCCAAAATTTTGACTTCAAAATTTTCACCCCAAAATTTTGACTTCAAAATTTTCACCCCAAAATTTTCATCCCAAAATTTTGACTTCAAAATTTTCACCCCAAAATTTTGACTTCAAAATTTTCACCCCAAAATTTTCACCCCAAAATTTTGACTTCAAAATTTTCACCCCAAATTTTCATCCCAAAATTTTGACTTCAAATTTTCACCCCAAAATTTTGACTTCAAAAATTTTCACCAAAATTTTCACCCCAAAATTTTGACTTCAAAATTTTCACCCCAAAATTTTGACTTCAAAATTTTCACCCCAAAATTTTGACTTCAAAATTTTCACCCCAAAATTTTGACTTCAAAATTTTGACTTCAAAATTTTCACCCCAAAATTTTCACCCCAAAATTTTGACTTCAAAATTTTCAACCCAAAATTTTCACCCCAAAATTTTGACTTCAAAATTTTCACCCCAAAATTTTGACTTCAAAATTTTCACCCCAAAATTTTCACCCCAAAATTTTATCTTCAAAATTTTCACCCCAAAATTTTGACTTCAAAATTTTCACCCCAAAATTTTCACCCCAAAATTTTCACCCCAAAATTTTGACTTCAAAATTTTCACCCCAAAATTTTGACTTCAAAATTTTCACCCCAAAATTTTGACTTCAAAATTTTCACCCCAAAATTTTGACTTCAAAATTTTCACCCCAAAATTTTCACCCCAAAATTTTGACTTCAAAATTTTCACCCCAAAATTTTGACTTCAAAATTTTCACCCCAAAATTTTGACTTCAAAATTTTCACCCCAAAATTTTCACCCCAAAATTTTGACTTCAAAATTTTCACCCCAAAATTTTGACTTCAAAATTTTCACCCCAAAATTTTCACCCCAAAATTTTGACTTCAAAATTTTCACCCCAAAATTTTCACCCCAAAATTTTGACTTAAAAATTTTCACCCCAAAATTTTCACCCCAAAATTTTGACTTCAAAATTTTCACCCCAAAATTTTGACTTCAAAATTTTCACCCCAAAATTTTCACCCCAAAATTTTGACTTCAAAATTTTCACCCCAAAATTTTCACCCCAAAATTTTGACTTCAAAATTTTCACCCCAAAATTTTGACTTCAAAATTTTCACCCCAAAATTTTGACTTCAAAATTTTCACCCCAAAATTTTGACTTCAAAATTTTCACCCCAAAATTTTGACTTCAAAATTTTCACCCAAAAATTTTCACCCCAAAATTTTATCTTCAAAATTTTCACCCCAAAATTTTGACTTCAAAATTTTCACCCCAAAATTTTGACTTCAAAATTTTCACCCCAAAATTTTGACTTCAAAATTTTCACCCCAAAATTTTGACTTCAAAATTTTCACCCCAAAATTTTGACTTCAAAATTTTCACCCCAAAATTTCACCCCAAAATTTTGACTTCAAAAATTTTCACCCCAAAATTTTGACTTCAAAATTTTCACCCCAAAATTTTCACCCCAAAATTATGACTTCAAAATTTTCACCCCAAAATTTTCACCCCAAAATTTTGACTTCAAAATTTTCACCCCAAAATTTTGACTTCAAAATTTTCACCCCAAAATTTTGACTTCAAAATTTTCACCCCAAAATTTTCATCCCAAAATTTTGACTTCAAAATTTTCACCCCAAAATTTTGACTTCAAAATTTTCACCCCAAAATTTTCACCCCAAAATTTTGACTTCAAAATTTTCACCCCAAAATTTTCATCCCAAAATTTTGACTTCAAAATTTTCACCCCAAAATTTTGACTTCAAAATTTTCACCCCAAAATTTTCACCCCAAAATTTTGACTTCAAAATTTTCACCCCAAAATTTTGACTTCAAAATTTTCACCCCAAAATTTTGACTTCAAAATTTTCACCCCAAAATTTTCACCCCAAAATTTTGACTTCAAAATTTTCACCCCAAAATTTTCACCCCAAAATTTTGACTTCAAAATTTTCACCCCAAAATTTTGACTTCAAAATTTTCACCCCAAAATTTTATCTTCAAAATTTTCACCCCAAAATTTTGACTTCAAAATTTTCACCCCAAAATTTTCACCCCAAAATTTTGACTTCAAAATTTTCACCCCAAAATTTTGACTTCAAAATTTTCACCCCAAAATTTTGACTTCAAAATTTTCACCCCAAAATTTTGACTTCAAAATTTTCACCCCAAAATTTTGACTTCAAAATTTTCACCCCAAAATTTTCACCCCAAAATTTTGACTTCAAAATTTTCAACCCAAAATTTTCACCCCAAAATTTTGACTTCAAAATTTTCACCCCAAAATTTTCACCCCAAAATTATGACTTCAAAATTTTCACCCAAAAATTTTCACCCCAAAATTTTGACTTCAAAATTTTCACCCCAAAATTTTGACTTCAAAATTTTCACCCCAAAATTTTGACTTCAAAATTTTCACCCCAAAATTTTGACTTCAAAATTTTCACCCCAAAATTTTGACTTCAAAATTTTGACTTCAAAATTTTCACCCCAAAATTTTCACCCCAAAATTTTGACTTCAAAATTTTCAACCCAAAATTTTCACCCCAAAATTTTGACTTCAAAATTTTCACCCCAAAATTTTGACTTCAAAATTTTCACCCCAAAATTTTCACCCCAAAATTTTATCTTCAAAATTTTCACCCCAAAATTTTGACTTCAAAATTTTCACCCCAAAATTTTGACTTCAAAATTTTCACCCCAAAATTTTGACTTCAAAATTTTCACCCCAAAATTTTCACCCCAAAATTTTGACTTCAAAATTTTCACCCCAAAATTTTCACCCCAAAATTTTCACCCCAAAATTTTGACTTCAAAATTTTCACCCCAAAATTTTGACTTCAAAATTTTCACCCCAAAATTTTCACCCCAAAATTTTGACTTCAAAATTTTCACCCCAAAATTTTCACCCCAAAATTTTGACTTCAAAATTTTCACCCCAAAATTTTGACTTCAAAATTTTCACCCCAAAATTTTCACCCCAAAATTTTGACTTCAAAATTTTCACCCCAAAATTTTGACTTCAAAATTTTCACCCCAAAATTTTGACTTCAAAATTTTCACCCCAAAATTTTGACTTCAAAATTTTCACCCCAAAATTTTGACTTCAAAATTTTCACCCCAAAATTTTGACTTCAAAATTTTCACCCCAAAATTTTGACTTCAAAATTTTCACCCCAAAATTTTGAAGTCAAAATTTTGGGGTGAAAATTTTGAAGTCAAAATTTTGGGGTGAAAATTTTTGGGTGAAAATTTTGAAGTCATAATTTTGGGGTGAAAATTTTGAAGTCAAAATTTTGGGGTGAAAATTTTGAAGTCAAAATTTTGGGGTGAAAATTTTGAAGTCAAAATTTTGGGGTGAAAATTTTGAAGTCAAAATTTTGGGGTGAAAATTTTGAAGTCAAAATTTTGGGGTGAAAATTTTGAAGTCAAAATTTTGGGGTGAAAATTTTGAAGTCAAAATTTTGGGGTGAAAATTTTGAAGTCAAAATTTTGGGGTGAAAATTTTGGGGTGAAAATTTTGAAGTCAAAATTTTGGGGTGAAAATTTTGAAGTCAAAATTTTGGGGTGAAAATTTTGGGGTGAAAATTTTGAAGTCAAAATTTTGGGGTGAAAATTTTGGGGTGAAAATTTTGAAGTCAAAATTTTGGGGTGAAAATTTTGAAGTCAAAATTTTGGGGTGAAAATTTTGGGGTGAAAATTTTGAAGTCAAAATTTTGGGGTGAAAATTTTGGGGTGAAAATTTTGAAGTCAAAATTTTGGGGTGAAAATTTTGAAGTCAAAATTTTGGGGTGAAAATTTTGAAGTCAAAATTTTGGGGTGAAAATTTTGAAGATAAAATTTTGGGGTGAAAATTTTGGGGTGAAAATTTTGAAGTCAAAATTTTGGGGTGAAAATTTTGAAGTCAAAATTTTGGGGGGAAAATTTTGGGTTGAAAATTTTGAAGTCAAAATTTTGGGGTGAAAATTTTGGGGTGAAAATTTTGAAGTCAAAATTTTGAAGTCAAAATTTTGGGGTGAAAATTTTGAAGTCAAAATTTTGGGGTGAAAATTTTGAAGTCAAAATTTTGGGGTGAAAATTTTGAAGTCAAAATTTTGGGGTGAAAATTTTGAAGTCAAAATTTTGGGGTGAAAATTTTTGGGTGAAAATTTTGAAGTCATAATTTTGGGGTGAAAATTTTGGGGTGAAAATTTTGAAGTCAAAATTTTGGGGTGAAAATTTTGGGTTGAAAATTTTGAAGTCAAAATTTTGGGGTGAAAATTTTGGGGTGAAAATTTTGGGGTGAAAATTTTGAACTCAAAATTTTGAAGTCAATATTTTGGGGTGAAAATTTTGAAGTCAAAATTTTGGGGTGAAAATTTTGAAGTCAAAATTTTGGGGTGAAAATTTTGAAGTCAAAATTTTGGGGTGAAAATTTTGAAGTCAAAATTTTGGGGTGAAAATTTTGGGGTGAAAATTTTGAAGTCAAAATTTTAGGGTGAAAATTTTGAAGATAAAATTTTGACTTCAAAATTTTCACCCCAAAATTTTGACTTCAAAATTTTCACCCCAAAATTTTGACTTCAAAATTTTGACTTCAAAATTTTCACCCCAAAATTTTCACCCCAAAATTTTGACTTCAAAATTTTCAACCCAAAATTTTCACCCCAAAATTTTGACTTCAAAATTTTCACCCCAAAATTTTCACCCCAAAATTATGACTTCAAAATTTTCACCCAAAAATTTTCACCCCAAAATTTTGACTTCAAAATTTTCACCCCAAAATTTTGACTTCAAAATTTTCACCCCAAAATTTTGACTTCAAAATTTTCACCCCAAAATTTTGACTTCAAAATTTTCACCCCAAAATTTTGACTTCAAAATTTTCACCCCAAAATTTTGACTTCAAAATTTTGACTTCAAAATTTTCACCCCAAAATTTTCACCCCAAAATTTTGACTTCAAAATTTTCAACCCAAAATTTTCACCCCAAAATTTTGACTTCAAAATTTTCACCCCAAAATTTTGACTTCAAAATTTTCACCCCAAAATTTTCACCCCAAAATTTTATCTTCAAAATTTTCACCCCAAAATTTTGACTTCAAAATTTTCACCCCAAAATTTTGACTTCAAAATTTTCACCCCAAAATTTTGACTTCAAAATTTTCACCCCAAAATTTTCACCCCAAAATTTTGACTTCAAAATTTTCACCCCAAAATTTTCACCCCAAAATTTCCACCCCAAAATTTTGACTTCAAAATTTTCACCCCAAAATTTTGACTTCAAAATTTTCACCCCAAAATTTTCACCCCAAAATTTTGACTTCAAAATTTTCACCCCAAAATTTTCACCCCAAAATTTTGACTTCAAAATGTTCACCCCAAAATTTTGACTTCAAAATTTTCACCCCAAAATTTTCACCCCAAAATTTTGACTTCAAAATTTTCACCCCAAAATTTTGACTTCAAAATTTTCACCCCAAAATTTTGACTTCAAAATTTTCACCCCAAAATTTTGACTTCAAAATTTTCACCCCAAAATTTTGACTTCAAAATTTTCACCCCAAAATTTTGACTTCAAAATTTTCACCCCAAAATTTTGACTTCAAAATTTTCACCCCAAAATTTTGACTTCAAAATTTTCACCCCAAAATTATGACTTCAAAATTTTCACCCAAAAATTTTCACCCCAAAATTTTGACTTCAAAATTTTCACCCCAAAATTTTGACTTCAAAATTTTCACCCCAAAATTTTGACTTCAAAATTTTCACCCCAAAATTTTGACTTCAAAATTTTCACCCCAAAATATTGACTTCAAAATTTTGACTTCAAAATTTTGACTTCAAAATTTTCACCCCAAAATTTTCACCCCAAAATTTTGACTTCAAAATTTTCACCCCAAAATTTTCACCCCAAAATTTTGACTTCAAAATTTTCACCCCAAAATTTTCACCCCAAAATTTTCACCCCAAAATTTTGACTTCAAAATTTTCACCCCAAAATTTTGACTTCAAAATTTTCACCCCAAAATTTTCACCCCAAAATTTTGACTTCAAAATTTTCACCCCAAAATTTTCACCCCAAAATTTTGACTTCAAAATTTTCACCCCAAAATTTTGACTTCAAAATTTTCACCCCAAAATTTTCACCCCAAAATTTTGACTTCAAAATTTTCACCCCAAAATTTTGACTTCAAAATTTTCACCCCAAAATTTTGACTTCAAAATTTTCACCCCAAAATTTTGACTTCAAAATTTTCACCCCAAAATTTTGACTTCAAAATTTTCACCCCAAAATTTTGACTTCAAAATTTTCACCCCAAAATTTTGACTTCAAAATTTTCACCCCAAAATTTTGACTTCAAAATTTTCACCCCAAAATTATGACTTCAAAATTTTCACCCAAAAATTTTCACCCCAAAATTTTGACTTCAAAATTTTCACCCCAAAATTTTGACTTCAAAATTTTGGGGTGAAAATTTTGAAGTCAAAATTTTGGGGTGAAAATTTTTGGGTGAAAATTTTGAAGTCATAATTTTGGGGTGAAAATTTTGAAGTCAAAATTTTGGGGTGAAAATTTTGAAGTCAAAATTTTGGGGTGAAAATTTTGAAGTCAAAATTTTGGGGTGAAAATTTTGAAGTCAAAATTTTGGGGTGAAAATTTTGAAGTCAAAATTTTGGGGTGAAAATTTTGAAGTCAAAATTTTGGGGTGAAAATTTTGAAGTCAAAATTTTGGGGTGAAAATTTTGAAGTCAAAATTTTGGGGTGAAAATTTTGGGGTGAAAATTTTGAAGTCAAAATTTTGGGGTGAAAATTTTGAAGTCAAAATTTTGGGGTGAAAATTTTGGGGTGAAAATTTTGAAGTCAAAATTTTGGGGTGAAAATTTTGGGGTGAAAATTTTGAAGTCAAAATTTTGGGGTGAAAATTTTGAAGTCAAAATTTTGGGGTGAAAATTTTGGGGTGAAAATTTTGAAGTCAAAATTTTGGGGTGAAAATTTTGGGGTGAAAATTTTGAAGTCAAAATTTTGGGGTGAAAATTTTGAAGTCAAAATTTTGGGGTGAAAATTTTGAAGTCAAAATTTTGGGGTGAAAATTTTGAAGATAAAATTTTGGGGTGAAAATTTTGGGGTGAAAATTTTGAAGTCAAAATTTTGGGGTGAAAATTTTGAAGTCAAAATTTTGGGGTGAAAATTTTGGGTTGAAAATTTTGAAGTCAAAATTTTGGGGTGAAAATTTTGGGGTGAAAATTTTGAAGTCAAAATTTTGAAGTCAAAATTTTGGGGTGAAAATTTTGAAGTCAAAATTTTGGGGTGAAAATTTTGAAGTCAAAATTTTGGGGTGAAAATTTTGAAGTCAAAATTTTGGGGTGAAAATTTTGAAGTCAAAATTTTGGGGTGAAAATTTTGAAGTCAAAATTTTGGGGTGAAAATTTTTGGGTGAAAATTTTGAAGTCATAATTTTGGGGTGAAAATTTTGGGGTGAAAATTTTGAAGTCAAAATTTTGGGGTGAAAATTTTGGGTTGAAAATTTTGAAGTCAAAATTTTGGGGTGAAAATTTTGGGGTGAAAATTTTGAAGTCAAAATTTTGAAGTCAATATTTTGGGGTGAAAATTTTGAAGTCAAAATTTTGGGGTGAAAATTTTGAAGTCAAAATTTTGGGGTGAAAATTTTGAAGTCAAAATTTTGGGGTGAAAATTTTGAAGTCAAAATTTTGGGGTGAAAATTTTGGGGTGAAAATTTTGAAGTCAAAATTTTGGGGTGAAAATTTTGAAGATAAAATTTTGACTTCAAAATTTTCACCCCAAAATTTTGACTTCAAAATTTTCACCCCAAAATTTTGACTTCAAAATTTTGACTTCAAAATTTTCACCCCAAAATTTTCACCCCAAAATTTTGACTTCAAAATTTTCAACCCAAAATTTTCACCCCAAAATTTTGACTTCAAAATTTTCACCCCAAAATTTTCACCCCAAAATTATGACTTCAAAATTTTCACCCAAAAATTTTCACCCCAAAATTTTGACTTCAAAATTTTCACCCCAAAATTTTGACTTCAAAATTTTCACCCCAAAATTTTGACTTCAAAATTTTCACCCCAAAATTTTGACTTCAAAATTTTCACCCCAAAATTTTGACTTCAAAATTTTGACTTCAAAATTTTCACCCCAAAATTTTCACCCCAAAATTTTGACTTCAAAATTTTCAACCCAAAATTTTCACCCCAAAATTTTGACTTCAAAATTTTCACCCCAAAATTTTGACTTCAAAATTTTCACCCCAAAATTTTCACCCCAAAATTTTATCTTCAAAATTTTCACCCCAAAATTTTGACTTCAAAATTTTCACCCCAAAATTTTGACTTCAAAATTTTCACCCCAAAATTTTGACTTCAAAATTTTCACCCCAAAATTTTCACCCCAAAATTTTGACTTCAAAATTTTCACCCCAAAATTTTCACCCCAAAATTTCCACCCCAAAATTTTGACTTCAAAATTTTCACCCCAAAATTTTGACTTCAAAATTTTCACCCCAAAATTTTCACCCCAAAATTTTGACTTCAAAATTTTCACCCCAAAATTTTCACCCCAAAATTTTGACTTCAAAATTTTCACCCCAAAATTTTGACTTCAAAATTTTCACCCCAAAATTTTCACCCCAAAATTTTGACTTCAAAATTTTCACCCCAAAATTTTCACCCCAAAATTTTGACTTCAAAATTTTCACCCCAAAATTTTGACTTCAAAATTTTCACCCCAAAATTTTGACTTCAAAATTTTCACCCCAAAATTTTGACTTCAAAATTTTCACCCCAAAATTTTGACTTCAAAATTTTCACCCCAAAATTATGACTTCAAAATTTTCACCCAAAAATTTTCACCCCAAAATTTTGACTTCAAAATTTTCACCCCAAAATTTTGACTTCAAAATTTTCACCCCAAAATTTTGACTTCAAAATTTTAACCCCAAAATTTTGACTTCAAAATTTTCACCCAAAAATTTTCACCCCAAAATTTTGACTTCAAAATTTTCACCCCAAAATTTTGACTTCAAAATTTTCACCCCAAAATTTTCACCCCAAAATTTTGACTTCAAAATTTTCACCCCAAAATTTTGACTTCAAAATTTTCACCCCAAAATTTTGACTTCAAAATTTTCACCCCAAAATTTTGACTTCAAAATTTTCACCCCAAAATTATGACTTCAAAATTTTCACCCAAAAATGTTCACCCCAAAATTTTGACTTCAAAATTTTCACCCCAAAATTTTGACTTCAAAATTTTCACCCCAAAATTTTGACTTCAAAATTTTCACCCCAAAATTTTGACTTCAAAATTTTCACCCCAAAATTTTGACTTCAAAATTTTAACCCCAAAATTTTGACTTCAAAATTTTCACCCAAAAATTTTCACCCCAAAATTTTGACTTCAAAATTTTCACCCCAAAATTTTGACTTCAAAATTTTCACCCCAAAATTTTCAGCCCAAAATTTTGACTTCAAAATTTTCACCCCAAAATTTTGACTTCAAAATTTTCACCCCAAAATTTTTACTTCAAAATTTTCACCCCAAAATTTTGACTTCAAAATTTTCACCCCAAAATTTTCACCCCAAAATTTTGACTTCAAAATTTTCACCCCAAAATTTTGACTTCAAAATTTTCACCCCAAAATTTTCACCGCAAAATTATGACTTCAAAATTTTCACCCAAAAATTTTCACCCCAAAATTTTGACTTCAAAATTTTCACCCCAAAATTTTGACTTCAAAATTTTCACCCCAAAATTTTCACCCCAAAATTTTGACTTCAAAATTTTCACCCCAAAATTTTCACCCCAAAATTTTGACTTCAAAATTTTCACCCCAAAATTTTGACTTCAAAATTTTCACCCCAAAATTTTCACCCCAAAATTTTGACTTCAAAATTTTCACCCCAAAATTTTGACTTCAAAATTTTCACCCCAAAATTTTGACTTCAAAATTTTCACCCCAAAATTTTCACCCCAAAATTTTGACTTCAAAATTTTCACCCCAAAATTTTGACTTCAAAATTTTCACCCCAAAATTTTGACTTCAAAATTTTCACCCCAAAATTTTGACTTCAAAATTTTCACCCCAAAATTATGACTTCAAAATTTTCACCCAAAAATTTTCACCCCAAAATTTTGACTTCAAAATTTTCACCCCAAAATTTTGACTTCAAAATTTTCACCCCAAAATTTTGACTTCAAAATTTTAACCCCAAAATTTTGACTTCAAAATTTTCACCCAAAAATTTTCACCCCAAAATTTTGACTTCAAAATTTTCACCCCAAAATTTTGACTTCAAAATTTTCACCCCAAAATTTTCACCCCAAAATTTTGACTTCAAAATTTTCACCCCAAAATTTTGACTTCAAAATTTTCACCCCAAAATTTTGACTTCAAAATTTTCACCCCAAAATTTTGACTTCAAAATTTTCACCCCAAAATTTTGACTTCAAAATTTTCACCCCAAAATTTTCACCCCAAAATTTTGACTTCAAAATTTTCACCCCAAAATTTTGACTTCAAAATTTTCACCCTAAAATTTTGACTTCAAAATTTTCACCCCAAAATTTTGACTTCAAAATTTTCACCCCAAAATTTTGACTTCAAAATTTTCACCCCAAAATTTTCACCCCAAAATTTTGACTTCAAAATTTTCACCCCAAAATTTTGACTTCAAAATTTTCACCCCAAAATTTTGACTTCAAAATTTTCACCCCAAAATTTTCACCCCAAAATTTTGACTTCAAAATTTTCACCCCAAAATTTTGACTTCAAAATTTTAACCCCAAAATTTTGACTTCAAAATTTTCACCCCAAAATTTTGACTTCAAAATTTTCACCCCAAAATTTTGACTTCAAAATTTTCACCCCAAAATTTTCACCCCAAAATTTTGACTTCAAAATTTTCACCCCAAAATTTTGACTTCAAAATTTTCACCCCAAAATTTTGACTTCAAAATTTTCACCCCAAAATTTTGACTTCAAAATTTTCACCCCAAAATTTTGACTTCAAAATTTTCACCCCAAAATTTTGACTTCAAAATTTTCACCCCAAAATTTTGACTTCAAAATTTTCACCCCAAAATTTTATCTTCAAAATTTTCACCCCAAAATTTTGACTTCAAAATTTTCACCCCAAAATTTTCACCCCAAAATTTTGACTTCAAAATTTTCACCCCAAAATTTTGACTTCAAAATTTTCACCCCAAAATTTTGACTTCAAAATTTTCACCCCAAAATTTTCACCCCAAAATTTTCACCCCAAAATTTTGACTTCAAAATTTTCACCCCAAAATTTTGACTTCAAAATTTTCACCCCAAAATTTTCACCCCAAAATTTTGACTTCAAAATTTTCACCCCAAAATTTTCACCCCAAAATTTTGACTTCAAAATTTTCACCCCAAAATTTTGACTTCAAAATTTTCACCCCAAAATTTTGACTTCAAAATTTTCACCCCAAAATTTTGACTTCAAAATTTTCACCCCAAAATTTTGACTTCAAAATTTTCACCCCAAAATTTTCACCCCAAAATTTTGACTTCAAAATTTTCACCCCAAAATTTTGACTTCAAAATTTTCACCCCAAAATTTTGACTTCAAAATTTTCACCCCAAAATTTTGACTTCAAAATTTTCACCCCAAAATTTTGACTTCAAAATTTTCACCCCAAAATTATGACTTCAAAATTTTGACTTCAAAATTTTCACCCCAAAATTTTGACTTCAAAATTTTAACCCCAAAATTTTCACCCCAAAATTTTGACTTCAAAATTTTCACCCCAAAATTTTGACTTCAAAATTTTCACCCCAAAATTTTGACTTCAAAATTTTCACCCCAAAATTTTCACCCCAAAATTTTGACTTCAAAATTTTCACCCCAAAATTTTGACTTCAAAATTTTCACCCCAAAATTTTCACCGCAAAATTATGACTTCAAAATTTTCACCCAAAAATTTTCACCCCAAAATTTTGACTTCAAAATTTTCACCCCAAAATTTTGACTTCAAAATTTTAACCCCAAAATTTTGACTTCAAAATTTTCACCCCAAAATTTTGACTTCAAAATTTTCACCCCAAAATTTTGACTTCAAAATTTTCACCCCAAAATTTTGACTTCAAAATTTTCACCCCAAAATTTTGACTTCAAAATTTTCACCCCAAAATTTTGACTTCAAAATTTTCACCCCAAAATTTTCACCCCAAAATTTTGACTTCAAAATTTTCACCCCAAAATTTTGACTTCAAAATTTTCACCCTAAAATTTTGACTTCAAAATTTTCACCCCAAAATTTTGACTTCAAAATTTTCACCCCAAAATTTTGACTTCAAAATTTTCACCCCAAAATTTTCACCCCAAAATTTTGACTTCAAAATTTTCACCCCAAAATTTTGACTTCAAAATTTTCACCCCAAAATTTTGACTTCAAAATTTTCACCCCAAAATTTTGACTTCAAAATTTTCACCCCAAAATTTTGACTTCAAAATTTTCACCCCAAAATTTTGACTTCAAAATTTTAACCCCAAAATTTTGACTTCAAAATTTTCACCCAAAAATTTTCACCCCAAAATTTTGACTTCAAAATTTTCACCCCAAAATTTTGACTTCAAAATTTTCACCCCAAAATTTTCACCCCAAAATTTTGACTTCAAAATTTTCACCCCAAAATTTTGACTTCAAAATTTTCACCCCAAAATTTTGACTTCAAAATTTTCACCCCAAAATTTTGACTTCAAAATTTTCACCCCAAAATTTTGACTTCAAAATTTTCACCCCAAAATTTTCACCCCAAAATTTTGACTTCAAAATTTTCACCCCAAAATTTTGACTTCAAAATTTTCACCCTAAAATTTTGACTTCAAAATTTTCACCCCAAAATTTTGACTTCAAAATTTTCACCCCAAAATTTTGACTTCAAAATTTTCACCCCAAAATTTTCACCCCAAAATTTTGACTTCAAAATTTTCACCCCAAAATTTTGACTTCAAAATTTTAACCCCAAAATTTTGACTTCAAAATTTTCACCCCAAAATTTTGACTTCAAAATTTTCACCCCAAAATTTTGACTTCAAAATTTTCACCCCAAAATTTTCACCCCAAAATTTTGACTTCAAAATTTTCACCCCAAAATTTTGACTTCAAAATTTTCACCCCAAAATTTTGACTTCAAAATTTTCACCCCAAAATTTTGACTTCAAAATTTTCACCCCAAAATTTTGACTTCAAAATTTTCACCCCAAAATTTTGACTTCAAAATTTTCACCCCAAAATTTTGACTTCAAAATTTTCACCCCAAAATTTTATCTTCAAAATTTTCACCCCAAAATTTTGACTTCAAAATTTTCACCCCAAAATTTTCACCCCAAAATTTTGACTTCAAAATTTTCACCCCAAAATTTTGACTTCAAAATTTTCACCCCAAAATTTTGACTTCAAAATTTTCACCCCAAAATTTTCACCCCAAAATTTTCACCCCAAAATTTTGACTTCAAAATTTTCACCCCAAAATTTTGACTTCAAAATTTTCACCCCAAAATTTTCACCCCAAAATTTTGACTTCAAAATTTTCACCCCAAAATTTTCACCCCAAAATTTTGACTTCAAAATTTTCACCCCAAAATTTTGACTTCAAAATTTTCACCCCAAAATTTTGACTTCAAAATTTTCACCCCAAAATTTTGACTTCAAAATTTTCACCCCAAAATTTTGACTTCAAAATTTTCACCCCAAAATTTTCACCCCAAAATTTTGACTTCAAAATTTTCACCCCAAAATTTTGACTTCAAAATTTTCACCCCAAAATTTTGACTTCAAAATTTTCACCCCAAAATTTTGACTTCAAAATTTTCACCCCAAAATTTTGACTTCAAAATTTTCACCCCAAAATTATGACTTCAAAATTTTGACTTCAAAATTTTCACCCCAAAATTTTGACTTCAAAATTTTAACCCCAAAATTTTCACCCCAAAATTTTGACTTCAAAATTTTCACCCCAAAATTTTGACTTCAAAATTTTCACCCCAAAATTTTGACTTCAAAATTTTCACCCCAAAATTTTCACCCCAAAATTTTGACTTCAAAATTTTCACCCCAAAATTTTGACTTCAAAATTTTCACCCCAAAATTTTCACCGCAAAATTATGACTTCAAAATTTTCACCCAAAAATTTTCACCCCAAAATTTTGACTTCAAAATTTTCACCCCAAAATTTTGACTTCAAAATTTTAACCCCAAAATTTTGACTTCAAAATTTTCACCCCAAAATTTTGACTTCAAAATTTTCACCCCAAAATTTTGACTTCAAAATTTTCACCCCAAAATTTTGACTTCAAAATTTTCACCCCAAAATTTTGACTTCAAAATTTTCACCCCAAAATTTTGACTTCAAAATTTTCACCCCAAAATTTTCACCCCAAAATTTTGACTTCAAAATTTTCACCCCAAAATTTTGACTTCAAAATTTTCACCCTAAAATTTTGACTTCAAAATTTTCACCCCAAAATTTTGACTTCAAAATTTTCACCCCAAAATTTTGACTTCAAAATTTTCACCCCAAAATTTTGACTTCAAAATTTTCACCCCAAAATTTTGACTTCAAAATTTTCACCCCAAAATTTTGACTTCAAAATTTTCACCCCAAAATTTTGACTTCAAAATTTTCACCCCAAAATTTTGACTTCAAAATTTTCACCCCAAAATTTTGACTTCAAAATTTTAACCCCAAAATTTTGACTTCAAAATTTTCACCCAAAAATTTTCACCCCAAAATTTTGACTTCAAAATTTTCACCCCAAAATTTTGACTTCAAAATTTTCACCCCAAAATTTTCACCCCAAAATTTTGACTTCAAAATTTTCACCCCAAAATTTTGACTTCAAAATTTTCACCCCAAAATTTTGACTTCAAAATTTTCACCCCAAAATTTTGACTTCAAAATTTTCACCCCAAAATTTTCACCCCAAAATTTTGACTTCAAAATTTTCACCCCAAAATTTTGACTTCAAAATTTTCACCCTAAAATTTTGACTTCAAAATTTTCACCCCAAAATTTTGACTTCAAAATTTTCACCCCAAAATTTTGACTTCAAAATTTTCACCCCAAAATTTTCACCCCAAAATTTTGACTTCAAAATTTTCACCCCAAAATTTTGACTTCAAAATTTTCACCCCAAAATTTTGACTTCAAAATTTTCACCCCAAAATTTTGACTTCAAAATTTTAACCCCAAAATTTTGACTTCAAAATTTTCACCCCAAAATTTTGACTTCAAAATTTTCACCCCAAAATTTTGACTTCAAAATTTTCACCCCAAAATTTTCACCCCAAAATTTTGACTTCAAAATTTTCACCCCAAAATTTTGACTTCAAAATTTTCACCCCAAAATTTTGACTTCAAAATTTTCACCCCAAAATTTTGACTTCAAAATTTTCACCCCAAAATTTTGACTTCAAAATTTTCACCCCAAAATTTTGACTTCAAAATTTTCACCCCAAAATTTTGACTTCAAAATTTTCACCCCAAAATTTTATCTTCAAAATTTTCACCCCAAAATTTTGACTTCAAAATTTTCACCCCAAAATTTTCACCCCAAAATTTTGACTTCAAAATTTTCACCCCAAAATTTTGACTTCAAAATTTTCACCCCAAAATTTTGACTTCAAAATTTTCACCCCAAAATTTTCACCCCAAAATTTTCACCCCAAAATTTTGACTTCAAAATTTTCACCCCAAAATTTTGACTTCAAAATTTTCACCCCAAAATTTTCACCCCAAAATTTTGACTTCAAAATTTTCACCCCAAAATTTTCACCCCAAAATTTTGACTTCAAAATTTTCACCCCAAAATTTTGACTTCAAAATTTTCACCCCAAAATTTTGACTTCAAAATTTTCACCCCAAAATTTTGACTTCAAAATTTTCACCCCAAAATTTTCACCCCAAAATTTTGACTTCAAAATTTTCACCCCAAAATTTTGACTTCAAAATTTTCACCCCAAAATTTTGACTTCAAAATTTTCACCCCAAAATTTTGACTTCAAAATTTTCACCCCAAAATTTTGACTTCAAAATTTTCACCCCAAAATTATGACTTCAAAATTTTGACTTCAAAATTTTCACCCCAAAATTTTGACTTCAAAATTTTAACCCCAAAATTTTCACCCCAAAATTTTGACTTCAAAATTTTCACCCCAAAATTTTGACTTCAAAATTTTCACCCCAAAATTTTGACTTCAAAATTTTCACCCCAAAATTTTCACCCCAAAATTTTGACTTCAAAATTTTCACCCCAAAATTTTGACTTCAAAATTTTCACCCCAAAATTTTCACCGCAAAATTATGACTTCAAAATTTTCACCCAAAAATTTTCACCCCAAAATTTTGACTTCAAAATTTTCACCCCAAAATTTTGACTTCAAAATTTTAACCCCAAAATTTTGACTTCAAAATTTTCACCCCAAAATTTTGACTTCAAAATTTTCACCCCAAAATTTTGACTTCAAAATTTTCACCCCAAAATTTTGACTTCAAAATTTTCACCCCAAAATTTTGACTTCAAAATTTTCACCCCAAAATTTTGACTTCAAAATTTTCACCCCAAAATTTTCACCCCAAAATTTTGACTTCAAAATTTTCACCCCAAAATTTTGACTTCAAAATTTTCACCCTAAAATTTTGACTTCAAAATTTTCACCCCAAAATTTTGACTTCAAAATTTTCACCCCAAAATTTTGACTTCAAAATTTTCACCCCAAAATTTTCACCCCAAAATTTTGACTTCAAAATTTTCACCCCAAAATTTTGACTTCAAAATTTTCACCCCAAAATTTTGACTTCAAAATTTTCACCCCAAAATTTTGACTTCAAAATTTTCACCCCAAAATTTTCACCCCAAAATTTTGACTTCAAAATTTTCACCCCAAAATTTTGACTTCAAAATTTTCACCCCAAAATTTTGACTTCAAAATTTTCACCCCAAAATTTTGACTTCAAAATTTTCACCCCAAAATTTTGACTTCAAAATTTTCACCCCAAAATTTTCACCCCAAAATTTTGACTTCAAAATTTTCACCCCAAAATTTTCACCCCAAAATTTTGACTTCAAAATTTTCACCCCAAAATTTTGACTTCAAAATTTTCACCCCAAAATTTTGACTTCAAAATTTTCACCCCAAAATTTTCACCCCAAAATTTTGACTTCCAAAATTTTCACCCCAAAATTTTGACTTCAAAATTTTCACCCCAAAATTTTGACTTCAAAATTTTCACCCCAAAATTTTGACTTCAAAATTTTCACCCCAAAATTTTGACTTCAAAATTTTCACCCCAAAATTTTGACTTCAAAATTTTCACCCCAAAATTTTGACTTCAAAATTTTCACCCCAAAATTTTCACCCCAAAATTTTGACTTCAAAATTTTCACCCCAAAATTTTCACCCCAAAATTTTGACTTCAAAATTTTCACCCCAAAATTTTGACTTCAAAATTTTCACCCCAAAATTTTCACCCCAAAATTTTGACTTCAAAATTTTCACCCCAAAATTTTGACTTCAAAATTTTCACCCCAAAATTTTGACTTCAAAATTTTCACCCCAAAATTTTGACTTCAAAATTTTCACCCCAAAATTTTGACTTCAAAATTTTCACCCCAAAATTTTGACTTCAAAATTTTCACCCCAAAATTTTCACCCCAAAATTTTGACTTCAAAATTTTCACCCCAAAATTTCACCCCAAAATTTTGACTTCAAAATTTTCACCCCAAAATTTTGACTTCAAAATTTTCACCCCAAAATTTTGACTTCAAAATTTTCACCCCAAAATTTTGACTTCAAAATTTTCACCCCAAAATTTTGACTTCAAAATTTTCACCCCAAAATTTTCACCCCAAAATTTTGACTTCAAAATTTTCACCCCAAAATTTTGACTTCAAAATTTTCACCCCAAAATTTTGACTTCAAAATTTTCACCCCAAAATTTTGACTTCAAAATTTTCACCCCAAAATTTTGACTTCAAAATTTTCACCCCAAAATTTTCACCCCAAAATTTTGACTTCAAAATTTTCACCCCAAAATTTTCACCCCAAAATTTTGACTTCAAAATTTTCACCCCAAAATTTTGACTTCAAAATTTTCACCCTAAAATTTTGACTTCAAAATTTTCACCCCAAAATTTTGACTTCAAAATTTTCACCCCAAAATTTTGACTTCAAAATTTTCACCCCAAAATTTTCACCCCAAAATTTTGACTTCAAAATTTTCACCCCAAAATTTTGACTTCAAAATTTTCACCCCAAAATTTTGACTTCAAAATTTTCACCCCAAAATTTTCACCCCAAAATTTTGACTTCAAAATTTTCACCCCAAAATTTTGACTTCAAAATTTTAACCCCAAAATTTTGACTTCAAAATTTTCACCCCAAAATTTTGACTTCAAAATTTTCACCCCAAAATTTTGACTTCAAAATTTTCACCCCAAAATTTTCACCCCAAAATTTTGACTTCAAAATTTTCACCCCAAAATTTTGACTTCAAAATTTTCACCCCAAAATTTTGACTTCAAAATTTTCACCCCAAAATTTTGACTTCAAAATTTTCACCCCAAAATTTTGACTTCAAAATTTTCACCCCAAAATTTTGACTTCAAAATTTTCACCCCAAAATTTTATCTTCAAAATTTTCACCCCAAAATTTTGACTTCAAAATTTTCACCCCAAAATTTTCACCCCAAAATTTTGACTTCAAAATTTTCACCCCAAAATTTTGACTTCAAAATTTTCACCCCAAAATTTTGACTTCAAAATTTTCACCCCAAAATTTTCACCCCAAAATTTTCACCCCAAAATTTTGACTTCAAAATTTTCACCCCAAAATTTTGACTTCAAAATTTTCACCCCAAAATTTTCACCCCAAAATTTTGACTTCAAAATTTTCACCCCAAAATTTTGACTTCAAAATTTTCACCCCAAAATTTTGACTTCAAAATTTTCACCCCAAAATTTTGACTTCAAAATTTTCACCCCAAAATTTTGACTTCAAAATTTTCACCCCAAAATTTTGACTTCAAAATTTTCACCCCAAAATTTTGACTTCAAAATTTTCACCCCAAAATTTTCACCCCAAAATTTTGACTTCAAAATTTTCACCCCAAAATTTTGACTTCAAAATTTTCACCCCAAAATTTTGACTTCAAAATTTTCACCCCAAAATTTTGACTTCAAAATTTTCACCCCAAAATTTTGACTTCAAAATTTTCACCCCAAAATTATGACTTCAAAATTTTGACTTCAAAATTTTCACCCCAAAATTTTGACTTCAAAATTTTAACCCCAAAATTTTCACCCCAAAATTTTGACTTCAAAATTTTCACCCCAAAATTTTGACTTCAAAATTTTCACCCCAAAATTTTGACTTCAAAATTTTCACCCCAAAATTTTCACCCCAAAATTTTGACTTCAAAATTTTCACCCCAAAATTTTGACTTCAAAATTTTCACCCCAAAATTTTCACCGCAAAATTATGACTTCAAAATTTTCACCCAAAAATTTTCACCCCAAAATTTTGACTTCAAAATTTTCACCCCAAAATTTTGACTTCAAAATTTTAACCCCAAAATTTTGACTTCAAAATTTTCACCCCAAAATTTTGACTTCAAAATTTTCACCCCAAAATTTTGACTTCAAAATTTTCACCCCAAAATTTTGACTTCAAAATTTTCACCCCAAAATTTTGACTTCAAAATTTTCACCCCAAAATTTTGACTTCAAAATTTTCACCCCAAAATTTTCACCCCAAAATTTTGACTTCAAAATTTTCACCCCAAAATTTTGACTTCAAAATTTTCACCCTAAAATTTTGACTTCAAAATTTTCACCCCAAAATTTTGACTTCAAAATTTTCACCCCAAAATTTTGACTTCAAAATTTTCACCCCAAAATTTTCACCCCAAAATTTTGACTTCAAAATTTTCACCCCAAAATTTTGACTTCAAAATTTTCACCCCAAAATTTTGACTTCAAAATTTTCACCCCAAAATTTTGACTTCAAAATTTTCACCCCAAAATTTTCACCCCAAAATTTTGACTTCAAAATTTTCACCCCAAAATTTTGACTTCAAAATTTTCACCCCAAAATTTTGACTTCAAAATTTTCACCCCAAAATTTTGACTTCAAAATTTTCACCCCAAAATTTTGACTTCAAAATTTTCACCCCAAAATTTTCACCCCAAAATTTTGACTTCAAAATTTTCACCCCAAAATTTTCACCCCAAAATTTTGACTTCAAAATTTTCACCCCAAAATTTTGACTTCAAAATTTTCACCCCAAAATTTTGACTTCAAAATTTTCACCCCAAAATTTTCACCCCAAAATTTTGACTTCAAAATTTTCACCCCAAAATTTTGACTTCAAAATTTTCACCCCAAAATTTTGACTTCAAAATTTTCACCCCAAAATTTTGACTTCAAAATTTTCACCCCAAAATTTTGACTTCAAAATTTTCACCCCAAAATTTTGACTTCAAAATTTTCACCCCAAAATTTTGACTTCAAAATTTTCACCCCAAAATTTTCACCCCAAAATTTTGACTTCAAAATTTTCACCCCAAAATTTTCACCCCAAAATTTTTACTTCAAAATTTTCACCCCAAAATTTTGACTTCAAAATTTTCACCCCAAAATTTTCACCCCAAAATTTTGACTTCAAAATTTTCACCCCAAAATTTTGACTTCAAAATTTTCACCCCAAAATTTTGACTTCAAAATTTTCACCCCAAAATTTTGACTTCAAAATTTTCACCCCAAAATTTTGACTTCAAAATTTTCACCCCAAAATTTTGACTTCAAAATTTTCACCCCAAAATTTTGACTTCAAAATTTTCACCCCAAAATTTTCACCCCAAAATTTTGACTTCAAAATTTTCACCCCAAAATTTTCACCCCAAAATTTTGACTTCAAAATTTTCACCCCAAAATTTTGACTTCAAAATTTTCACCCCAAAATTTTGACTTCAAAATTTTCACCCCAAAATTTTGACTTCAAAATTTTCACCCCAAAATTTTGACTTCAAAATTTTCACCCCAAAATTTTCACCCCAAAATTTTGACTTCAAAATTTTCACCCCAAAATTTTGACTTCAAAATTTTCACCCCAAAATTTTGACTTCAAAATTTTCACCCCAAAATTTTGACTTCAAAATTTTCACCCCAAAATTTTCACCCCAAAATTTTGACTTCAAAATTTTCACCCCAAAATTTTCACCCCAAAATTTTGACTTCAAAATTTTCACCCCAAAATTTTGACTTCAAAATTTTCACCCCAAAATTTTGACTTCGAAATTTTCACCCCAAAATTTTCACCCCAAAATTTTGACTTCAAAATTTTCACCCCAAAATTTTGACTTCAAAATTTTCACCCCAAAATTTTCACCCCAAAATTTTGACTTCAAAATTTTCACCCCAAAATTTTCACCCCAAAATTTTGACTTCAAAATTTTCACCCCAAAATTTTCACCCCAAAATTTTGACTTCAAAATTTTCACCCCAAAATTTTGACTTCAAAATTTTCACCCCAAAATTTTCACCCCAAAATTTTGACTTCAAAATTTTCACCCCAAAATTTTCACCCCAAAATTTTGACTTCAAAATTTTCACCCCAAAATTTTGACTTCAAAATTTTCACCCCAAAATTTTATCTTCAAAATTTTCACCCCAAAATTTTGACTTCAAAATTTTCACCCCAAAATTTTCACCCCAAAATTTTGACTTCAAAATTTTCACCCCAAAATTTTGACTTCAAAATTTTCACCCCAAAATTTTGACTTCAAAATTTTCACCCCAAAATTTTGACTTCAAAATTTTCACCCCAAAATTTTGACTTCAAAATTTTGACTTCAAAATTTTCACCCCAAAATTTTCACCCCAAAATTTTGACTTCAAAATTTTCAACCCAAAATTTTCACCCCAAAATTTTGACTTCAAAATTTTCACCCCAAAATTTTGACTTCAAAATTTTCACCCCAAAATTTTCACCCCAAAATTTTATCTTCAAAATTTTCACCCCAAAATTTTGACTTCAAAATTTTCACCCCAAAATTTTCACCCCAAAATTTTGACTTCAAAATTTTCACCCCAAAATTTTGACTTCAAAATTTTCACCCCAAAATTTTGACTTCAAAATTTTCACCCCAAAATTTTGACTTCAAAATTTTCACCCCAAAATTTTCACCCAAAATTTTCACCCCAAAATTTTGACTTCAAAATTTTCACCCCAAAATTTTGACTTCAAAATTTTCACCCCAAAATTTTGACTTCAAAATTTTCACCCCAAAATTTTGACTTCAAAATTTTCACCCCAAAATTTTCACCCCAAAATTTTGACTTCAAAATTTTCACCCCAAAATTTTGACTTCAAAATTTTCACCCCAAAATTTTCACCCCAAAATTTTGACTTCAAAATTTTCACCCCAAAATTTTCACCCCAAAATTTTGACTTCAAAATTTTCACCCCAAAATTTTCACCCCAAAATTTTGACTTCAAAATTTTCACCCCAAAATTTTGACTTCAAAATTTTCACCCCAAAATTTTGACTTCAAAATTTTCACCCCAAAATTTTGACTTCAAAATTTTCACCCCGAAATTTT
>CATOAT010000107.1:0-62452 GCA_951394125.1 Epistrophe eligans | reverse complement strand
CAAAATTTTCACCCCAAAATTTTCACATAAAAATTTTGACTCCAAAATTTTGACCCCAAAATTTTGATCCCAAAATTTTCACCCCAAAATTTTCACCCCAAAATTTTGATCCCAAAATTTTCACCCCAAAATTTTGACCCCAAAATTTTGATCCCAAAATTTTCACCCCAAAATTTTGACTTCAAAATTTTGATCCCAAAATTTTTACCCCAAAATTATGACCCCAAAATTTTCACTTCAAAATTTTCACCCCAAAATTTTGACCCCAAAATTTTCACCCCAAAATTTTGACTTCAAAACTTTGATCCCAAAATTTTCACCCCAAAATTTTCACATAAAAATTTTGACTCCAAAATTTTGACCCCAAAATTTTGATCCCAAAATTTTCACCCCAAAATTTTGACCCCAAAATTTTGATCCCAAAATTTTCACCCCAAAATTTTGACCCCAAAATTTTCACCCCAAAATTTTGATCCCAAAATTTTCACCCCAAAATTTTGACTTCAAAATTTTGATCCCAAAATTTTTACCCCAAAATTATGACCCCAAAATTTTCACTTCAAAATTTTCACCCCAAAATTTTGACCCCAAAATTTTGACCCCAAAATTTTGATCCCAAAATTTTCACCCCAAAATTTTGACCCCAAAATTTTGACCCCAAAATTTTGATCCCAAAATTTTCACCCCAAAATTTTCACCCCAAAATTTTGATCCCAAAATTTTCACTTAAAAATTTTCACCCCAAAATTTTTACCACAAAATTTTGACCCCAAAATTTTGATCCCAAAATGTTCACCCCAAAATTTTCACCCCAAAATTTTGATCCCAAAATTTTCACCCCAAAATTTTCACCCCAAAATTTTGATCCCAAAATTTTCACCCCAAAATTTTGACGCCAAAATTTTGACCCCAAAATTTTGACCCCAAAATTTTGATCCCAAAATTTTCACCCCAAAATTTTCACCCCAAAATTTTGATCCCAAAATTTTCACTTCAAAATTTTCACCCCAAAATTTTCACCCCAAAATTTTGATCCCAAAATTTTCAGCCCAAAATTTTGATCCCAAAATTTTCACCCCAAAATTTTGATCCCAAAATTTTCACCCCAAAATTTTCACCCCAAAATTTTGACCCCAAAATTTTGACCCCAAAATTTTGATCCCAAAATTTTCACCCCAAAATTTTGACCACAAAATTTTCATTTCAAAATTTTCACCCCAAAATTTTGACCACAAAATTTTGTCCCCAAAATTTTCCCCCCAAAATTTTGATCCCAAAATTTTCACCCCAAAATTTTGACCACAAAATTTTCATTTCAAAATTTTCACCCCAAAATTTTGATCGCAAAATTTTCACCCCAAAATTTTGATCCCAAAATTTTCACCCCAAAATTTTCACCCCAAAATTTTGATCCCAAAATTTTCACTTCAAAATTTTCACCCCAAAATTTTGACCCCAAAATTTTGATCCCAAAATTTTCACCCCAAAACTTTCACCCCAAAATTTTGATCCCATAATTTTCACCCCAAAATTTTGACCACAAAATTTTGTCCCCAAAATTTTGACCCCAAAATTTTGATCCCAAAATTTTCACCCCAAAATTTTGACCACAAAATTTTCATTTCAAAATTTTCACCCCAAAATTTTGATCCCAAAATTTTCACTTCAAAATTTTCACCCCAAAATTTTGACCCCAAAATTTTGACCCCAAAATTTTCACCCCAAAATTTTCACCCCAAAATTTTCACCCCAAAATTTTGATCCCAAAATTTTCACCCCAAAATTTTGACCACAAAATTTTCATTTCAAAATTTTCACCCCAAAATTTTGACCACAAAATTTTGTCCCCAAAATTTTGACCCCAAAATTTTGACCCCAACATTTTGATCCCAAAATTTTCACCCCAAAATTTTGACCACAAAATTTTCATTTCAAAATTTTCACCCCAAAATTTTGATCCCAAAATTTTCACCCCAAAATTTTCCCCCCAAAATTTTGATCCCAAAATTTTCCCCCCAAAATTTTGATCCCAAAATTTTCACCCCAAAATTTTCACCCCAAAATTTTGTTCCCAAAATTTTCACTTCAAAATTTTCACCCCAAAATTTTGACCCCAAAATTTTGATCCCAAAATTTTCACCCCAAAATTTTCATTTCAAAATTTTCACCCCAAAATTTTGATCCCAAAATTTTCACCCCAAAATTTTGACTTCAAAATTTTGATCCCAAAATTTTCACCCCAAAATTTTCACCCCAAAATTTTGATCCCAAAATTTTCACCCCAAAATTTTGATCTCAAAATTTTCACCCCAAAATTTTGATCCCAAAATTTTCACCCCAAAATTTTGATCTCAAAATTTTGATCCTAAAATTTTGATCCCAAAATTTTGATCCCAAAATTTTCACTTCAAAATTTTCACCCCAAAATTTTGACCCCAAAATTTTGCCCCAAAATTTTGATCCCAAAATTTTGACCCCAAAATTTTGACCACAAAATTTTGTCCCCAAAATTTTGACCCCAAAATTTTGATCCCAAAATTTTCACTTCAAAATTTTCACCCCAAAATTTTCACCCCAAAATTTTGATCCCAAAATTTTCACCCCAAAATTTTGACTTCAAAATTTTGATCCCAAAATTTTCACCCCAAAATTTTGACCACAAAATTTTGTCCCCAAAATTTTGACCCCAAAATTTTGACCCCAACATTTTGATCCCAAAATTTTCACCCCAAAATGTTGACCACAAAATTTTCATTTCAAAATTTTCACCCCAAAATTTTGATCCCAAAATTTTCACCCCAAAATTTTCACCCCAAAATTTTGATCCCAAAATTTTCACCCCAAAATTTTCACCCCAAAATTTTGACCACAAAATTTTCACCCCAAAATTTTGACCCCAAAATTTTGACCCCAAAATGTTGATCCCAAAATTTTCACCCCAAAATTTTCACCCCAAAATTTTGATCCCAAAATTTTCACCCCAAAATTTTGACCCCAAAATTTTCATTTCAAAATTTTCACTCCAAAATTTTCACCCCAAAATTTTCACCCCAAAATTTTGATCCCAAAATTTTCACCCCAAAATTTTGATCTCAAAATTTTGATCCTAAAATTTTGATCCCAAAATTTTCACCCCAAAATTTTGACCCCAAAATTTTCATTTCAAAATTTTCACTCCAAAATTTTCACTTCAAAATTTTCACCCCAAAATTTTGACCCCAAAATTTTGCCCCAAAATTTTGATCCCAAAATTTTGACCCCAAAATTTTGACCACAAAATTTTGTCCCCAAAATTTTGACCCCAAAATTTTGATCCCAAAATTTTCACTTCAAAATTTTCACCCCAAAATTTTGATCCTAAAATTTTGATCCCAAAATTTTCACCCCAAAATTTTGACTTCAAAATTTTGATCCCAAAATTTTCACCCCAAAATTTTCACCCCAAAATTTTGATCCCAAAATTTTCACCCCAAAATTTTCACCCCAAAATTTTGATCCTAAAATTTTGATCCCAAAATTTTGATCCCAAAATTTTCACTTCAAAATTTTCACCCCAAAATTTTCACCCCAAAATTTTGATCCCAAAATTTTCACCCCAAAATTTTGACTTCAAAATTTTGATCCCAAAATTTTCACCACAAAATTTTGATCCCAAAATTTTCACCCCAAAATTTTCACCCCAAAATTTTCACCCCAAAATTTTGATCTCAAAATTTTGATCCTTAAATTTTGATCCCAAAATTTTGATCCCAAAATTTTCACTTCAAAATTTTCACCCCAAAATTTTGACCCCAAAATTTTGCCCCAAAATTTTGATCCCAAAATTTTGACCCCAAAATTTTGACCACAAATTTTTGTCCCCAAAATTTTGACCCCAAAATTTTGATCCCAAAATTTTCACCCCAAAATTTTCCCCCCAAAATTTTGATCCCAAAATTTTCACCCCAAAATTTTCACCCCAAAATTTTGATCCCAAAATTTTCACCCCAAAATTTTGATTTCAAAATTTTGATCCTTAAATTTTGATCCTTAAATTTTGATCCCAAAATTTTGATCCCAAAATTTTCACCCCAAAATTTTGATCTCAAAATTTTGATCCTAAAATTTTGATCCCAAAATTTTGATCCCAAAATTTTCACCCCAAAATTTTCACCCCAAAATTTTGATCTCAAAATTTTGATCCTTAAATTTTGATCCCAAAATTTTCACCCCAAAATTTTCACCCCAAAATTTTGATCTCAAAATTTTGATCCTAAAATTTTGATCCCAAAATTTTGATCCCAAAATTTTCACCCCAAAATTTTCACCCCAAAATTTTGATCTCAAAATTTTGATCCTTAAATTTTGATCCCAAAATTTTGATCCCAAAATTTTCACCCCAAAATTTTGATCCCAAAATTTTCACCCCAAAATTTTGTCTTCAAAATTTTGATCCCAAAATTTTTACCCCAAAATTATGACCCCAAAATTTTCACTTCAAAATTTTCACCCCAAAATTTTGATCCCAAAATTTTCACCCCAAAATTTTGACTTCAAAACTTTGATCCCAAAATTTTCACCCCAAAATTTTCACATAAAAATTTTGACTCCAAAATTTTGACCCCAAAATTTTGATCCCAAAATTTTCACCCCAAAATTTTCACCCCAAAATTTTGATCCCAAAATTTTCACCCCAAAATTTTGACCCCAAAATTTTGATCCCAAAATTTTCACCCCAAAATTTTGACTTCAAAATTTTGATCCCAAAATTTTTACCCCAAAATTATGACCCCAAAATTTTCACTTCAAAATTTTCACCCCAAAATTTTGACCCCAAAATTTTCACCCCAAAATTTTGACTTCAAAACTTTGATCCCAAAATTTTCACCCCAAAATTTTCACATAAAAATTTTGACTCCAAAATTTTGACCCCAAAATTTTGATCCCAAAATTTTCACCCCAAAATTTTGACCCCAAAATTTTGATCCCAAAATTTTCACCCCAAAATTTTGACCCCAAAATTTTCACCCCAAAATTTTGATCCCAAAATTTTCACCCCAAAATTTTGACTTCAAAATTTTGATCCCAAAATTTTTACCCCAAAATTATGACCCCAAAATTTTCACTTCAAAATTTTCACCCCAAAATTTTGACCCCAAAATTTTGACCCCAAAATTTTGATCCCAAAATTTTCACCCCAAAATTTTGACCCCAAAATTTTGACCCCAAAATTTTGATCCCAAAATTTTCACCCCAAAATTTTCACCCCAAAATTTTGATCCCAAAATTTTCACTTAAAAATTTTCACCCCAAAATTTTTACCACAAAATTTTGACCCCAAAATTTTGATCCCAAAATTTTCACCCCAAAATTTTCACCCCAAAATTTTGATCCCAAAATTTTCACCCCAAAATTTTCACCCCAAAATTTTGATCCCAAAATTTTCACCCCAAAATTTTGACGCCAAAATTTTGACCCCAAAATTTTGACCCCAAAATTTTGATCCCAAAATTTTCACCCCAAAATTTTCACCCCAAAATTTTGATCCCAAAATTTTCACTTCAAAATTTTCACCCCAAAATTTTCACCCCAAAATTTTGATCCCAAAATTTTCAGCCCAAAATTTTGATCCCAAAATTTTCACCCCAAAATTTTGATCCCAAAATTTTCACCCCAAAATTTTCACCCCAAAATTTTGACCCCAAAATTTTGATCCCAAAATTTTCACCCCAAAATTTTGACCACAAAATTTTCATTTCAAAATTTTCACCCCAAAATTTTGACCACAAAATTTTGTCCCCAAAATTTTCCCCCCAAAATTTTGATCCCAAAATTTTCACCCCAAAATTTTGACCACAAAATTTTCATTTCAAAATTTTCACCCCAAAATTTTGATCGCAAAATTTTCACCCCAAAATTTTGATCCCAAAATTTTCACCCCAAAATTTTCACCCCAAAATTTTGATCCCAAAATTTTCACTTCAAAATTTTCACCCCAAAATTTTGACCCCAAAATTTTGATCCCAAAATTTTCACCCCAAAACTTTCACCCCAAAATTTTGATCCCATAATTTTCACCCCAAAATTTTGACCACAAAATTTTGTCCCCAAAATTTTGACCCCAAAATTTTGATCCCAAAATTTTCACCCCAAAATTTTGACCACAAAATTTTCATTTCAAAATTTTCACCCCAAAATTTTGATCCCAAAATTTTCACTTCAAAATTTTCACCCCAAAATTTTGACCCCAAAATTTTGACCCCAAAATTTTCACCCCAAAATTTTCACCCCAAAATTTTCACCCCAAAATTTTGATCCCAAAATTTTCACCCCAAAATTTTGACCACAAAATTTTCATTTCAAAATTTTCACCCCAAAATTTTGACCACAAAATTTTGTCCCCAAAATTTTGACCCCAAAATTTTGACCCCAACATTTTGATCCCAAAATTTTCACCCCAAAATTTTGACCACAAAATTTTCATTTCAAAATTTTCACCCCAAAATTTTGATCCCAAAATTTTCACCCCAAAATTTTCCCCCCAAAATTTTGATCCCAAAATTTTCCCCCCAAAATTTTGATCCCAAAATTTTCACCCCAAAATTTTCACCCCAAAATTTTGTTCCCAAAATTTTCACTTCAAAATTTTCACCCCAAAATTTTGACCCCAAAATTTTGATCCCAAAATTTTCACCCCAAAATTTTCATTTCAAAATTTTCACCCCAAAATTTTGATCCCAAAATTTTCACCCCAAAATTTTGACTTCAAAATTTTGATCCCAAAATTTTCACCCCAAAATTTTCACCCCAAAATTTTGATCCCAAAATTTTCACCCCAAAATTTTGATCTCAAAATTTTCACCCCAAAATTTTGATCCCAAAATTTTCACCCCAAAATTTTGATCTCAAAATTTTGATCCTAAAATTTTGATCCCAAAATTTTGATCCCAAAATTTTCACTTCAAAATTTTCACCCCAAAATTTTGACCCCAAAATTTTGCCCCAAAATTTTGATCCCAAAATTTTGACCCCAAAATTTTGACCACAAAATTTTGTCCCCAAAATTTTGACCCCAAAATTTTGATCCCAAAATTTTCACTTCAAAATTTTCACCCCAAAATTTTCACCCCAAAATTTTGATCCCAAAATTTTCACCCCAAAATTTTGACTTCAAAATTTTGATCCCAAAATTTTCACCCCAAAATTTTGACCACAAAATTTTGTCCCCAAAATTTTGACCCCAAAATTTTGACCCCAACATTTTGATCCCAAAATTTTCACCCCAAAATGTTGACCACAAAATTTTCATTTCAAAATTTTCACCCCAAAATTTTGATCCCAAAATTTTCACCCCAAAATTTTCACCCCAAAATTTTGATCCCAAAATTTTCACCCCAAAATTTTCACCCCAAAATTTTGACCACAAAATTTTCACCCCAAAATTTTGACCCCAAAATTTTGACCCCAAAATGTTGATCCCAAAATTTTCACCCCAAAATTTTCACCCCAAAATTTTGATCCCAAAATTTTCACCCCAAAATTTTGACCCCAAAATTTTCATTTCAAAATTTTCACTCCAAAATTTTCACCCCAAAATTTTCACCCCAAAATTTTGATCCCAAAATTTTCACCCCAAAATTTTGATCTCAAAATTTTGATCCTAAAATTTTGATCCCAAAATTTTCACCCCAAAATTTTGACCCCAAAATTTTCATTTCAAAATTTTCACTCCAAAATTTTCACTTCAAAATTTTCACCCCAAAATTTTGACCCCAAAATTTTGCCCCAAAATTTTGATCCCAAAATTTTGACCCCAAAATTTTGACCACAAAATTTTGTCCCCAAAATTTTGACCCCAAAATTTTGATCCCAAAATTTTCACTTCAAAATTTTCACCCCAAAATTTTGATCCTAAAATTTTGATCCCAAAATTTTCACCCCAAAATTTTGACTTCAAAATTTTGATCCCAAAATTTTCACCCCAAAATTTTCACCCCAAAATTTTGATCCCAAAATTTTCACCCCAAAATTTTCACCCCAAAATTTTGATCCTAAAATTTTGATCCCAAAATTTTGATCCCAAAATTTTCACTTCAAAATTTTCACCCCAAAATTTTCACCCCAAAATTTTGATCCCAAAATTTTCACCCCAAAATTTTGACTTCAAAATTTTGATCCCAAAATTTTCACCACAAAATTTTGATCCCAAAATTTTCACCCCAAAATTTTCACCCCAAAATTTTCACCCCAAAATTTTGATCTCAAAATTTTGATCCTTAAATTTTGATCCCAAAATTTTGATCCCAAAATTTTCACTTCAAAATTTTCACCCCAAAATTTTGACCCCAAAATTTTGCCCCAAAATTTTGATCCCAAAATTTTGACCCCAAAATTTTGACCACAAATTTTTGTCCCCAAAATTTTGACCCCAAAATTTTGATCCCAAAATTTTCACCCCAAAATTTTCCCCCCAAAATTTTGATCCCAAAATTTTCACCCCAAAATTTTCACCCCAAAATTTTGATCCCAAAATTTTCACCCCAAAATTTTGATTTCAAAATTTTGATCCTTAAATTTTGATCCTTAAATTTTGATCCCAAAATTTTGATCCCAAAATTTTCACCCCAAAATTTTGATCTCAAAATTTTGATCCTAAAATTTTGATCCCAAAATTTTGATCCCAAAATTTTCACCCCAAAATTTTCACCCCAAAATTTTGATCTCAAAATTTTGATCCTTAAATTTTGATCCCAAAATTTTGATCCCAAAATTTTCACCCCAAAATTTTCACCCCAAAATTTTGATCTCAAAATTTTGATCCTAAAATTTTGATCCCAAAATTTTGATCCCAAAATTTTCACCCCAAAATTTTCACCCCAAAATTTTGATCTCAAAATTTTGATCCTTAAATTTTGATCCCAAAATTTTGACCGCAAAATTTTGACCACAAAATTTTGTCCCCAAAATTTTCACCCCAAAATTTTGATCCCAAAATTTTCACCCCAAAATTTTCCCCCCAAAATTTTGATCCCAAAATTTTCACCCCAAAATTTTCACCCCAAAATTTTGATCCCAAAATTTTCACCCCAAAATTTTGATCTCAAAATTTTGATCCTAAAATTTTCACCCCAAAATTTTGATCCCAAAATTTTCACCCCAAAATTTTCACCCCAAAATTTTCACCCCAAAATTATGCCCCAAAATTTTGATCCCAAAATTTTGACCCCAAAATTTTGACCACAAAATTTTGTCCCCAAAATTTTGACCCCAAAATTTTGATCCCAAAATTTTCACCCCAAAATTTTCCCCCCAAAATTTTGATCCCAAAATTTTCACCCCAAAATTTTGATCTCAAAATTTTGATCCTAAAATTTTGATCCCAAAATTTTGACCCCAAAATTTTGATCCCAAAATTTTGACCCCAAAATTTTCATTTCAAAATTTTCACTCCAAAATTTTGACCCCAAAATTTTGGGTTGAAAATTTTGGGATCAAAATTTTGGGGTCTTTTCACTTCAAAATTTTGGGGTCAAAATTTTGGTATCAAAATTTTGAAGTCAAAATTTGGGGTGAAAATTTTGGGATCAAAATTTTGGGGTGAAAATTTTGGGATCAAAATTTTGGGGTCAAAATTTTGGAATCAAAATTTTGAAGTCAAAATTTTGGAATCAAAATTTTGAAGTCAAAATTTTGGGGTGAAAATTTTGGGATCAAAATTTTGGGGTGAAAATTTTGAAGTGAAAATTTTGGGGTCAAAATTTTGGGTTGAAAATTTTGGGATCAAAATTTTGGGGTCAAAATTTTGGAATCAAAATTTTGAAGTCAAAATTTTGGAATCAAAATTTTGAAGTCAAAATTTTGGGGTGAAGATTTTGGGATCAAAATTTTGGGGTCAAAATTTTGGGGTCAAAATTTTGGGGTGAAAATTTTGAAGTGAAAATTTTGAAATGAAAATTTTGTGGTCAAAATTTTGGGGTGAAAATTTTGGGATCAAAATTTTGGGGTCAAAATTTTGGGGTCAAAATTTTGGGGTGAAAATTTTGGGGTGAAAATTTTATGATCAAAATTTTGGGGTGAAAATTTTGGGATCAAAATTTTGGGGTGAAAATTTTGGGATCAAAATTTTGGGGTGAAAATTTTGGGGTGAAAATTTTTGGATCAAAATTTTGGGGTGAAAATTTTGGGATCAAAATTTTGGGGTGAAAATTTTGGGGTGAAAATTTTGAAGTGAAAATTTTGGGATCAAAATTTTGGGGTGAAAATTTTGGGGTGAAAATTTTGGGATCAAAATTTTGGGGTCAAAATTTTGGGGTCAAAATTTTGGCGTCAAAATTTTGGGGTGAAAATTTTGGGATCAAAATTTTGGGGTGAAAATTTTGGGATCAAAATTTTGGGGTGAAAATTTTGGGGTGAAAATTTTGGGATCAAAATTTTGGGGTGAAAATTTTGGGATCAAAATTTTGGGGTGAAAATTTTGGGGTGAAAATTTTGGGATCAAAATTTTGGGGTCAAAATTTTGGAATCAAAATTTTGAAGTCAAAATTTTGGAATCAAAATTTTGAAGTCAAAATTTTGGGGTGAAAATTTTGGGATCAAAATTTTGGGGTGAAAATTTTGGGATCAAAATTTTGGGATCAAAATTTTGGGGTGAAAATTTTGGGGTGAAAATTTTGGGATCAAAATTTTGGGGTGAAAATTTTGGGATCAAAATTTTGGGGTCAAAATTTTGGAATCAAAATTTTGAAGTCAAAATTTTGGAATCAAAATTTTGAAGTCAAAATTTTGGGGTGAAAATTTTGGGATCAAAATTTTGGGGTGAAAATTTTGAAGTGAAAATTTTGGGGTCAAAATTTTGGGTTGAAAATTTTGGGATCAAAATTTTGGGGTCAAAATTTTGGAATCAAAATTTTGAAGTCAAAATTTTGGAATCAAAATTTTGAAGTCAAAATTTTGGGGTGAAAATTTTGGGATCAAAATTTTGGGGTCAAAATTTTGGGGTCAAAATTTTGGGGTGAAAATTTTGAAGTGAAAATTTTGAAATGAAAATTTTGTGGTCAAAATTTTGGGGTGAAAATTTTGGGATCAAAATTTTGGGGTCAAAATTTTGGGGTCAAAATTTTGGGGTGAAAATTTTGGGGTGAAAATTTTGGGATCAAAATTTTGGGGTGAAAATTTTGGGATCAAAATTTTGGGGTGAAAATTTTGGGATCAAAATTTTGGGGTGAAAATTTTGGGGTGAAAATTTTGGGATCAAAATTTTGGGGTGAAAATTTTGGGATCAAAATTTTGGGGTGAAAATTTTGGGGTGAAAATTTTGAAGTGAAAATTTTGGGATCAAAATTTTGGGGTGAAAATTTTGGGGTGAAAATTTTGGGATCAAAATTTTGGGGTCAAAATTTTGGGGTCAAAATTTTGGCGTCAAAATTTTGGGGTGAAAATTTTGGGATCAAAATTTTGGGGTGAAAATTTTGGGGTGAAAATTTTGGGATCAAAATTTTGGGGTGAAAATTTTGGGGTGAAAATTTTGGGATCAAAATTTTGGGGTCAAAATTTTGTGGTAAAAATTTATGGGTGAAAATTTTTAAGTGAAAATTTTGGGATCAAAATTTTGGGGTGAAAATTTTGGGGTGAAAATTTTGGGATCAAAATTTTGGGGTGAAAATTTTGGGATCAAAATTTTGGGGTGAAAATTTTGGGGTGAAAATTTTGGGATCAAAATTTTGGGGTCAAAATTTTGGGGTGAAAATTTTGGGATCAAAATTTTGAAGTCAAAATTTTGGGGTGAAAATTTTGGGATCAAAATTTTGGGGTCAAAATTTTGGGGTGAAAATTTTGTGGTCAAAATTTTGGGGATCAAAATTTTAGGATCAAAATTTTGGGATCAAAATTTTGGGGTGAAAATTTTCACCCCAAAATTTTGATCCCAAAATTTTCACCCCAAAATTTTGACTTCAAAATTTTGATCCCAAAATTTTTACCCCAAAATTTTCACTTCAAAATTTTCACCCCAAAATTTTGATCCCAAAATTTTCACCCCAAAATTTTGACTTCAAAATTTTGATCCCAAAATTTTCACCCCAAAATTTTCACATAAAAATTTTGACTCCAAAATTTTGACCCCAAAATTTTGATCCCAAAATTTTCACCCCAAAATTTTGACTTCAAAATTTTGATCCCAAAATTTTTACCCCAAAATTATGACCCCAAAATTTTCACTTCAAAATTTTCACCCCAAAATTTTGACCCCAAAATTTTGACCCCAAAATTTTGATCCCAAAATTTTCACCCCAAAATTTTGACCCCAAAATTTTGACCCCAAAATTTTGATCCCAAAATTTTCACCCCAAAATTTTCACCCCAAAATTTTGATCCCAAAATTTTCACTTAAAAATTTTCACCCCAAAATTTTTACCACAAAATTTTCACCCCAAAATTTTGATCCCAAAATTTTCACCCCAAAATTTTCACCCCAAAATTTTGATCGCAAAATTTTCACCCCAAAATTTTCACCCCAAAATTTTGATCCCAAAATTTTCACCCCAAAATTTTGACGCCAAAATTTTGACCCCAAAATTTTGACCCCAAAATTTTGATCCCAAAATTTTCACCCCAAAATTTTCACCCCAAAATTTTGATCCCAAAATTTTCACTTCAAAATTTTCACCCCAAAATTTTCACCCCAAAATTTTGATCCCAAAATTTTCACCCCAAAATTTTCACCCCAAAATTTTCACCCCAAAATTTTGATCCCAAAATTTTCACCCCAAAATTTTGATCCCAAAATTTTCACCCCAAAATTTTGATCCCAAAATTTTCACCCCAAAATTTTGATCCCAAAATTTTCACCCCAAAATTTTGACCCCAAAATTTTGATCCCAAAATTTTCACCCCAAAATTTTCACCCCAAAATTTTGACCACAAAATTTTCATTTCAAAATTTTCACCCCAAAATTTTGACCACAAAATTTTGTCCCCAAAATTTTGACCCCAAAATTTTGATCCCAAAATTTTCACCCCAAAATTTTGACCACAAAATTTTCATTTCAAAATTTTCACCCCAAAATTTTGATCGCAAAATTTTCACCCCAAAATTTTGATCCCAAAATTTTCACCCCAAAATTTTCACCCCAAAATTTTGATCCCAAAATTTTCACTTCAAAATTTTCACCCCAAAATTTTGACCCCAAAATTTTGATCCCAAAATTTTGACTTCAAAATTTTGATCCCAAAATTTTCACCCCAAAATTTTCACCCCAAAATTTTGATCCCAAAATTTTCACCCCAAAATTTTCACCCCAAAATTTTGATCGCAAAATTTTCACCCCAAAATTTTGATCCCAAAATTTTCACCCCAAAATTTTCACCCCAAAATTTTGATCCCAAAATTTTCACTTCAAAATTTTCACCCCAAAATTTTGACCCCAAAATTTTGATCCTAAAATTTTGATCCCCAAAATTTTGACCACAAAATTTTCACCCCAAAATTTTGACCCCAAAATTTTCACCCCAAAATTTTCACCCCAAAATTTTGATCCCAAAATTTTCACCCCAAAATTTTCACCCCAAAATTTTGATCCCAAAATTTTCACTTCAAAATTTTCACCCCAAAATTTTGACCCCAAAATTTTGATCCCAAAATTTTCACCCCAAAACTTTCACCCCAAAATTTTCACCCCAAAATTTTGACCACAAAATTTTGTCCCCAAAATTTTGACCCCAAAATTTTGATCCCAAAATTTTCACCCCAAAATTTTGACCACAAAATTTTCATTTCAAAATTTTCACCCCAAAATTTTGATCCCAAAATTTTCACTTCAAAATTTTCACCCCAAAATTTTGACCCCAAAATTTTGACCCCAAAATTTTCACCCCAAAATTTTCACCCCAAAATTTTGATTTCAAAATTTTCACCCCAAAATTTTGATCCCAAAATTTTCACCCCAAAATTTTGACCACAAAATTTTCATTTCAAAATTTTCACCCCAAAATTTTGACCACAAAATTTTGTCCCCAAAATTTTGACCCCAAAATTTTGACCCCAACATTTTGATCCCAAAATTTTCACCCCAAAATTTTGACCACAAAATTTTCATTTCAAAATTTTCACCCCAAAATTTTGATCCCAAAATTTTCACCCCAAAATTTTCACCCCAAAATTTTGATCCCAAAATTTTCACCCCAAAATTTTCACCCCAAAATTTTGTTCCCAAAATTTTCACTTCAAAATTTTCACCCCAAAATTTTGACCCCAAAATTTTGATCCCAAAATTTTCACCCCAAAATTTTCATTTCAAAATTTTCACCCCAAAATTTTGATCCCAAAATTTTCACCCCAAAATTTTCACCCCAAAATTTTGACCCCAAAATTTTGACCCCAAAATTTTGATCCCAAAATTTTCACCCCAAAATTTTGACTTCAAAATTTTGATCCCAAAATTTTCACCCCAAAATTTTCACCCCAAAATTTTCACCCCAAAATTTTGATCTTAAAATTTTCACCCCAAAATTTTGAAGTGAAAATTTTCACCCCAAAATTTTGATCCCAAAATTTTCACTTCAAAATTTTCACCCCAAAATTTTGATCCCAAAATTTTCACCCCAAAATTTTCACCCCAAAATTTTGATCCCAAAATTTTCACCCCAAAATTTTGACCCCAAAATTTTCACCCCAAAATTTTGACCCCAAAATTTTCATTTCAAAATTTTCACTCCAAAATTTTCACCCCAAAATTTTCACCCCAAAATTTTGATCCCAAAATTTTCACCCCAAAATTTTGGGGTGAAAATTTTGAAGTGAAAATTTTGGGATCAAAATTTTGGGATCAAAATTTAAGGATCAAAATTTTGAGATCAAAATTTTGGGGTGAAAATTTTGGGGTGAAAATTTTGGGATCAAAATTTTGGGTTGAAAATTTTGGGATCAAAATTTTGAAGTCAAAATTTTGGGGTGAAAATTTTGGGATCAAAATTTTGGGGTGAAAATTTTGGGGTGAAAATTTTGAAGTGAAAATTTTGGGATCAAAATTTTGGGATCAAAATTTTGGGGTGAAAATTTTGAAGTGAAAATTTTGGGATCAAAATTTTGGGGTGAAAATTTTGAAGTGAAAATTTTGGGGTCAAAATTTTGGGTTGAAAATTTTGGGATCAAAATTTTGGGGTCAAAATTTTGGGGTCGAAATTTTGGGGTCAAAATTTTTATGTGAAAATTTTGGGGTGAAAATTTTGGGATCAAAATTTTGGGGTGAAAATTTTGGGATCAAAATTTTGAAGTCAAAATTTTGGGGTGAAAATTTTGGGATCAAAATTTTGGGGTGAAAATTTTGGGGTGAAAATTTTGGGATCAAAATTTTGGGGTGAAAATTTTGAAGTGAAAATTTTGGGGTCAAAATTTTGGGTTGAAAATTTTGGGATCAAAATTTTGGGGTCAAAATTTTGGGGTCAAAATTTTGGGGTCAAAATTTTGGGGTGAAAATTTTGAAGTGAAAATTTTGGGATCAAAATTTTGGGGTGAAAATTTTGAAGTGAAAATTTTGGGGTCAAAATTTTGGGTTGAAAATTTTGGGATCAAAATTTTGGGGTCAAAATTTTGGGGTCAAAATTTTGGGGTGAAAATTTTGGGATCAAAATTTTGGGGTGAAAATTTTGGGGTGAAAATTTTGGAGTGAAAATTTTGAAATGAAAATTTTGGGGTCAAAATTTTGGGGTGAAAATTTTGGGATCAAAATTTTGGGGTGAAAATTTTGGGGTGAAAATTTTGGGATCAAAATTTTGGGGTGAAAATTTTGGGATCAAAATTTTGGGGTCAAAATTTTGGGGACAAAATTTTGTGGTCAAAATTTTGGGGTGAAAATTTTGGGATCAAAATTTTGGGGTCAAAATTTTGGGGTCAAAATTTTGGGGTGAAAATTTTGAAGTGAAAATTTTGGGATCAAAATTTTGGGGTGAAAATTTTGGGGTGAAAATTTTGGGATCAAAATTTTGGGGTGAAAATTTTGGGGTGAAAATTTTGGGGTGAAAATTTTGAAATGAAAATTTTGACGTCAAAATTTTGGGGTGAAAATTTTGGGATCAAAATTTTGGGGTCAAAATTTTGGGATTAAAATTTTGGGATCAAAATTTTGGGGTCAAAATTTTGGGGTGAAAATTTTGAAGTGAAAATTTTGGGATCAAAATTTTGGGATCAAAATTTTAGGATCAAAATTTTGGGATCAAAATTTTGGGGTGAAAATTTTCACCCCAAAATTTTGATCCCAAAATTTTCACCCCAAAATTTTGACTTCAAAATTTTGATCCCAAAATTTTTACCCCAAAATTTTCACTTCAAAATTTTCACCCCAAAATTTTGATCCCAAAATTTTCACCCCAAAATTTTGACTTCAAAATTTCTATCCCAAAATTTTCACCCCAAAATTTTCACATAAAAATTTTGACTCCAAAATTTTGACCCCAAAATTTTGATCCCAAAATTTTCACCCCAAAATTTTCACCCCAAAATTTTGATCCCAAAATTTTCACCCCAAAATTTTGACCCCAAAATTTTGACCCCAAAATTTTGATCCCAAAATTTTCACCCCAAAATTTTGACTTCAAAATTTTGATCCCAAAATTTTTACCCCAAAATTATGACCCCAAAATTTTCACTTCAAAATTTTCACCCCAAAATTTTGACCCCAAAATTTTGACCCCAAAATTTTGATCCCAAAATTTTCACCCCAAAATTTTGACCCCAAAATTTTGACCCCAAAATTTTGACCCCAAAATTTTGATCCCAAAATTTTCACCCCAAAATTTTGACTTCAAAATTTTGATCCCAAAATTTTTACCCCAAAATTATGACCCCAAAATTTTCACTTCAAAATTTTCACCCCAAAATTTTGACCCCAAAATTTTGACCCCAAAATTTTGATCCCAAAATTTTCACCCCAAAATTTTGACCCCAAAATTTTAACCCCAAAATTCTGATCCCAAAATTTTCACCCCAAAATTTTCACCCCAAAATTTTGATCCCAAAATTTTCACTTAAAAATTTTCACCCCAAAATTTTTACCACAAAATTTTGACCCCAAAATTTTGATCCCAAAATTTTCACCCCAAAATTTTCACCCCAAAATTTTGATCCCAAAATTTTCACCCCAAAATTTTCACCCCAAAATTTTGATCCCAAAATTTTCACCCCAAAATTTTGACGCCAAAATTTTGACCCCAAAATTTTGACCCCAAAATTTTGATCCCAAAATTTTCACCCCAAAATTTTCACCCCAAAATTTTGACCACAAAATTTTCATTTCAAAATTTTCACCCCAAAATTTTGACCACAAAATTTTGTCCCCAAAATTTTGACCCCAAAATTTTGATCCCAAAATTTTCACCCCAAAATTTTGACCACAAAATTTTCATTTCAAAATTTTCACCCCAAAATTTTGATCGCAAAATTTTCACCCCAAAATTTTGATCCCAAAATTTTCACCCCAAAATTTTCACCCCAAAATTTTGATCCCAAAATTTTCACTTCAAAATTTTCACCCCAAAATTTTGACCCCAAAATTTTGATCCCAAAATTTTGACTTCAAAATTTTGATCCCAAAATTTTCACCCCAAAATTTTCACCCCAAAATTTTGATCCCAAAATTTTCACCCCAAAATTTTCACCCCAAAATTTTGATCCCAAAATTTTCACTTCAAAATTTTCACCCCAAAATTTTGACCCCAAAATTTTGATCCTAAAATTTTGATCCCCAAAATTTTGACCACAAAATTTTCACCCCAAAATTTTGACCCCAAAATTTTCACCCCAAAATTTTCACCCCAAAATTTTGATCCCAAAATTTTCACCCCAAAATTTTGACCCCAAAATTTTGATCCCAAAATTTTCACCCCAAAACTTTCACCCCAAAATTTTGATCCCAAAATTTTCACCCCAAAATTTTGACCACAAAATTTTGTCCCCAAAATTTTGACCCCAAAATTTTGATCCCAAAATTTTCACCCCAAAATTTTGACCACAAAATTTTCATTTCAAAATTTTCACCCCAAAATTTTGATCCCAAAATTTTCACTTCAAAATTTTCACCCCAAAATTTTGACCCCAAAATTTTGACCCCAAAATTTTCACCCCAAAATTTTCACCCCAAAATTTTGATTTCAAAATTTTCACCCCAAAATTTTGATCCCAAAATTTTCACCCCAAAATTTTGACCACAAAATTTTCATTTCAAAATTTTCACCCCAAAATTTTGACCACAAAATTTTGTCCCCAAAATTTTGACCCCAACATTTTGATCCCCCAAAACTTTCACCCCAAAATTTTGATCCCAAAATTTTCACCCCAAAATTTTGACCACAAAATTTTGTCCCCAAAATTTTGACCCCAAAATTTTGATCCCAAAATTTTCACCCCAAAATTTTGACCACAAAATTTTCATTTCAAAATTTTCACCCCAAAATTTTGATCCCAAAATTTTCACTTCAAAATTTTCACCCCAAAATTTTGACCCCAAAATTTTGACCCCAAAATTTTCACCCCAAAATTTTGATTTCAAAATTTTCACCCCAAAATTTTGATCCCAAAATTTTCACCCCAAAATTTTGACCACAAAATTTTCATTTCAAAATTTTCACCCCAAAATTTTGACCACAAAATTTTGTCCCCAAAATTTTGACCCCAACATTTTGATCCCAAAATTTTCACCCCAAAATTTTGACCACAAAATTTTCATTTCAAAATTTTCACCCCAAAATTTTGATCCCAAAATTTTCACCCCAAAATTTTCACCCCAAAATTTTGATCCCAAAATTTTCACCCCAAAATTTTGTTCCCAAAATTTTCACTTCAAAATTTTCACCCCAAAATTTTGACCCCAAAATTTTGATCCCAAAATTTTCACCCCAAAATTTTCATTTCAAAATTTTCACCCCAAAATTTTGATCCCAAAATTTTCACCCCAAAATTTTCACCCCAAAATTTTGACCCCAAAATTTTGACCCCAAAATTTTGATCCCAAAATTTTCACCCCAAAATTTTGACTTCAAAATTTTGATCCCAAAATTTTCACCCCAAAATTTTCACCCCAAAATTTTGATCTTAAAATTTTCACCCCAAAATTTTCACCCCAAAATTTTGAAGTGAAAATTTTCACCCCAAAATTTTGATCCCAAAATTTTCACTTCAAAATTTTCACCCCAAAATTTTGATCCCAAAATTTTCACCCCAAAATTTTCACCCCAAAATTTTGATCCCAAAATTTTCACCCCAAAATTTTGACCCCAAAATTTTCACCCCAAAATTTTGACCCCAAAATTTTCATTTCAAAATTTTCACTCCAAAATTTTCACCCCAAAATTTTCACCCCAAAATTTTGATCCCAAAATTTTCACCCCAAAATTTTGGGGTGAAAATTTTGAAGTGAAAATTTTGGGATCAAAATTTTGGGATCAAAATTTAAGGATAAAAATTTTGAGATCAAAATTTTGGGGTGAAAATTTTGGGGTGAAAATTTTGGGATCAAAATTTTGGGGTGAAAATTTTGGGATCAAAATTTTGAAGTCAAAATTTTGGGGTGAAAATTTTGGGATCAAAATTTTGGGGTGAAAATTTTGGGGTGAAAATTTTGAAGTGAAAATTTTGGGATCAAAATTTTGGGATCAAAATTTTGGGGTGAAAATTTTGAAGTGAAAATTTTGGGATCAAAATTTTGGGGTGAAAATTTTGAAGTGAAAATTTTGGGGTCAAAATTTTGGGTTGAAAATTTTGGGATCAAAATTTTGGGGTCAAAATTTTGGGGTCGAAATTTTGGGGTCAAAATTTTTATGTGAAAATTTTGGGGTGAAAATTTTGGGATCAAAATTTTGAAGTCAAAATTTTGGGCTGAAAATTTTGGGGTGAAAATTTTGGGATCAAAATTTTGGGGTGAAAATTTTGGGGTGAAAATTTTGGGATCAAAATTTTGGGGTGAAAATTTTGAAGTGAAAATTTTGGGGTCAAAATTTTGGGTTGAAAATTTTGGGATCAAAATTTTGGGGTCAAAATTTTGGGGTCAAAATTTTGGGGTCAAAATTTTGGGGTGAAAATTTTGAAGTGAAAATTTTGGGATCAAAATTTTGGGGTGAAAATTTTGAAGTGAAAATTTTGGGGTCAAAATTTTGGGTTGAAAATTTTGGGATCAAAATTTTGGGGTCAAAATTTTGGGGTCAAAATTTTGGGGTGAAAATTTTGGGATCAAAATTTTGGGGTGAAAATTTTGGAGTGAAAATTTTGAAATGAAAATTTTGGGGTCAAAATTTTGGGGTGAAAATTTTGGGATCAAAATTTTGGGGTGAAAATTTTGGGGTGAAAATTTTGGGATCAAAATTTTGGGGTGAAAATTTTGGGATCAAAATTTTGGGGTCAAAATTTTGGGGACAAAATTTTGTGGTCAAAATTTTGGGGTGAAAATTTTGGGATCAAAATTTTGGGGTCAAAATTTTGGGGTCAAAATTTTGGGGTGAAAATTTTGGGGTGAAAATTTTGGGATCAAAATTTTGGGGTGAAAATTTTGAAGTGAAAATTTTGGGGTCAAAATTTTGGGTTGAAAATTTTGGGATCAAAATTTTGGGGTCAAAATTTTGGGGTCAAAATTTTGGGGTGAAAATTTTGGGATCAAAATTTTGGGGTGAAAATTTTGGGGTGAAAATTTTGGAGTGAAAATTTTGAAATGAAAATTTTGGGGTCAAAATTTTGGGGTGAAAATTTTGGGATCAAAATTTTGGGGTGAAAATTTTGGGGTGAAAATTTTGGGATCAAAATTTTGGGGTGAAAATTTTGGGATCAAAATTTTGGGGTCAAAATTTTGGGGACAAAATTTTGTGGTCAAAATTTTGGGGTGAAAATTTTGGGATCAAAATTTTGGGGTCAAAATTTTGGGGTCAAAATTTTGGGGTCAAAATTTTGGGGTGAAAATTTTGAAGTGAAAATTTTGGGATCAAAATTTTGGGGTGAAAATTTTGGGGTGAAAATTTTGGGATCAAAATTTTGGGGTGAAAATTTTGGGGTGAAAATTTTGAAATGAAAATTTTGACGTCAAAATTTTGGGGTGAAAATTTTGGGATCAAAATTTTGGGGTGAAAATTTTGGGATCAAAATTTTGGGGTCAAAATTTTGGGGTCAAAATTTTGGGGTGAAAATTTTGAAGTGAAAATTTTGGGATCAAAATTTTGGGATCAAAATTTTAGGATCAAAATTTTGGGATCAAAATTTTGGGGTGAAAATTTTGGGATCAAAATTTTGGGGTCAAAATTTTGGAATCAAAATTTTGAAGTCAAAATTTTGGGGTGAAAATTTTGGGATCAAAATTTTGGGGTGAAAATTTTGGGATCAAAATTTTGGGGTGAAAATTTTGGGGTGAAAATTTTGGGATCAAAATTTTGGGGTCAAAATTTTGGGATTAAAATTTTGGGATCAAAATTTTGGGGTCAAAATTTTGGGGTGAAAATTTTGAAGTGAAAATTTTGGGATCAAAATTTTGGGATCAAAATTTTAGGATCAAAATTTTGGGTGAAAATTTTCACCCCAAAATTTTGATCCCAAAATTTTCACCCCAAAATTTTGACTTCAAAATTTTGATCCCAAAATTTTTACCCCAAAATTATGACCCCAAAATTTTCATTTCAAAATTTTCACCCCAAAATTTTGATACCAAAATTTTCACCCCAAAATTTTGACTTCAAAATTTTGATCCCAAAATTTTCACCCCAAAATTTTCACATAAAAATTTTGACTCCAAAATTTTGACCCCAAAATTTTGATCCCAAAATTTTCACCCCAAAATTTTCACCAAAAAATTTTGATCCCAAAATTTTCACCCCAAAATTTTGACCCCAAAATTTTGACCCCAAAATTTTGATCCCAAAATTTTCACCCCAAAATTTTGACTTCAAAATTTTGATCCCAAAATTTTTACCCCAAAATTATGACCCCAAAATTTTCACTTCAAAATTTTCACCCCAAAATTTTGACCCCAAAATTTTGACCCCAAAATTTTGATCCCAAAATTTTCACCCCAAAATTTTGACCCCAAAATTTTGACCCCAAAATTTTCACCCCAAAATTTTGACCCCAAAATTTTCACCCCAAAATTTTGATCCCAAAATTTTCACCCCAAAATTTTGACTTCAAAATTTTGACTTCAAAATTTTGATCCCAAAATTTTTACCCCAAAATTATGACCCCAAAATTTTCACTTCAAAATTTTCACCCCAAAATTTTGACCCCAAAATTTTGACCCCAAAATTTTGATCCCAAAATTTTCACCCCAAAATTTTGACCCCAAAATTTTGACCCCAAAATTTTGATCCCAAAATTTTCACCCCAAAATTTTCACCCCAAAATTTTGATCCCAAAATTTTCACTTAAAAATTTTCACCCCAAAATTTTTACCACAAAATTTTGACCCCAAAATTTTGATCCCAAAATTTTCACCCCAAAATTTTCACCCCAAAATTTTGATCCCAAAATTTTCACCCCAAAATTTTCACCCCAAAATTTTGATCCCAAAATTTTCACCCCAAAATTTTGACCCCAAAATTTTCACCCCAAAATTTTGATCCCAAAATTTTCACCCCAAAATTTTCACCCCAAAATTTTGATCCCAAAATTTTCACTTCAAAATTTTCACCCCAAAATTTTCATCCCAAAATTTTGATCCCAAAATTTTCACCCCAAAATTTTGATCCCAAAATTTTCACTCCAAAATTTTGATCCCAAAATTTTCACCCCAAAATTTTGATCCCAAAATTTTCACCCCAAAATTTTCACCCCAAAATTTTGACCACAAAATTTTGACCCCAAAATTTTGATCCCAAAATTTTGACCACAAAATTTTGTCCCCAAAATTTTGACCCCAAAATTTTGATCCCAAAATTTTGACCACAAAATTTTGACCCCAAAATTTTGATCCCAAAATTTTCACCCCAAAATTTTGACCACAAAATTTTCATTTCAAAATTTTCACCCCAAAATTTTGATCGCAAAATTTTCACCCCAAAATTTTGATCCCAAAATTTTCACCCCAAAATTTTCACCCCAAAATTTTGATCCCAAAATTTTCACTTCAAAATTTTCACCCCAAAATTTTGACCCCAAAATTTTGATCCCAAAATTTTCACCCCAAAACTTTCACCCCAAAATTTTGATCCCAAAATTTTCACCCCAAAATTTTGACCACAAAATTTTGTCCCCAAAATTTTGACCCCAAAATTTTGATCCCAAAATTTTCACCCCAAAATTTTGACCACAAAATTTTCATTTCAAAATTTTCACCCCAAAATTTTGATCCCAAAATTTTCACTTCAAAATTTTCACCCCAAAATTTTGACCCCAAAATTTTGACCCCAAAATTTTCACCCCAAAATTTTCACCCCAAAATTTTCACCCCAAAATTTTCACCCCAAAATTTTGATCCCAAAATTTTCACCCCAAAATTTTGACCACAAAATTTTCATTTCAAAATTTTCACCCCAAAATTTTGACCACAAAATTTTGTCCCCAAAATTTTGACCCTAAAATTTTGACCCCAACATTTTGATCCCAAAATTTTCACCCCAAAATTTTGACCACAAAATTTTCATTTCAAAATTTTCACCCCAAAATTTTGATCCCAAAATTTTCACCCCAAAATTTTCCCCCCAAAATTTTGATCCCAAAATTTTCACCCCAAAATTTTCACCCCAAAATTTTGTTCCCAAAATTTTCACTTCAAAATTTTCACCCCAAAATTTTGACCCCAAAATTTTGATCCCAAAATTTTCACCCCAAAATTTTCATTTCAAAATTTTCACCCCAAAATTTTGATCCCAAAATTTTCACCCCAAAATTTTGACTTCAAAATTTTGATCCCAAAATTTTCACCCCAAAATTTTCACCCCAAAATTTTGATCCCAAAATTTTCACCCCAAAATTTTCACCCCAAAATTTTGATCCCAAAATTTTCACCCCAAAATTTTGATCTCAAAATTTTGATCCTAAAATTTTGATCCCAAAATTTTGATCCCAAAATTTTCACTTCAAAATTTTCACCCCAAAATTTTGATACCAAAATTTTGCCCCAAAATTTTGATCCCAAAATTTTGACCCCAAAATTTTGACCACAAAATTTTGTCCCCAAAATTTTGACCCCAAAATTTTGATCCCAAAATTTTCACTTCAAAATTTTCACCCCAAAATTTTCACCCCAAAATTTTGATCCCAAAATTTTCACCCCAAAATTTTGACTTCAAAATTTTGATCCCAAAATTTTCACCCCAAAATTTTGACCACAAAATTTTGTCCCCAAAATTTTGACCCCAAAATTTTGACCCCAACATTTTGATCCCAAAATTTTCACCCCAAAATTTTGACCACAAAATTTTGTCCCCAAAATTTTGACCCCAAAATTTTGATCCCAAAATTTTCACCCCAAAATTTTCACCCCAAAATTTTGATCCCAAAATTTTCACCCCAAAATTTTGACCCCAAAATTTTGACCCCAAAATTTTGACCCCAAAATTTTCACCCCAAAATTTTCACCCCAAAATTTTGATTTCAAAATTTTCACCCCAAAATTTTGATCCCAAAATTTTCACCCCAAAATTTTGACCACAAAATTTTCATTTCAAAATTTTCACCCCAAAATTTTGACCACAAAATTTTGTCCCCAAAATTTTGACCCCAAAATTTTGACCCCAACATTTTGATCCCAAAATTTTCACCCCAAAATTTTGACCACAAAATTTTCATTTCAAAATTTTCACCCCAAAATTTTGATCCCAAAATTTTCACCCCAAAATTTTCACCCCAAAATTTTGACCCCAAAATTTTCACCCCAAAATTTTCACCCCAAAATTTTGATTTCAAAATTTTCACCCCAAAATTTTGATCCCAAAATTTTCACCCCAAAATTTTGACCACAAAATTTTCATTTCAAAATTTTCACCCCAAAATTTTGATCCCAAAATTTTCACTTCAAAATTTTCACCCCAAAATTTTGACCCCAAAATTTTGACCCCAAAATTTTCACCCCAAAATTTTCACCCCAAAATTTTGATTTCAAAATTTTCACCCCAAAATTTTGATCCCAAAATTTTCACCCCAAAATTTTGACCACAAAATTTTCATTTCAAAATTTTCACCCCAAAATTTTGATCCCAAAATTTTCACTTCAAAATTTTCACCCCAAAATTTTCACCCCAAAATTTTGATCCCAAAATTTTCACCCCAAAATTTTCATTTCAAAATTTTGACCCCAAAATTTTGATCCCAAAATTTTCACCCCAAAATTTTCACCCCAAAATTTTGACCCCAAAATTTTGACCCCAAAATTTTGATCCCAAAATTTTCACCCCAAAATTTTGACTTCAAAATTTTGATCCCAAAATTTTCACCCCAAAATTTTCACCCCAAAATTTTGATCTTAAAATTTTCACCTTAAAATTTTCACCCCAAAATTTTGAAGTGAAAATTTTCACCCCAAAATTTTGATCCCAAAATTTTCACTTCAAAATTTTCACCCCAAAATTTTGATCCCAAAATTTTCACCCCAAAATTTTCACCCCAAAATTTTGATCCCAAAATTTTCACCCCAAAATTTTGACCCCAAAATTTTCACCCCAAAATTTTGACCCCAAAATTTTCATTTCAAAATTTTCACTCCAAAATTTTCACCCCAAAATTTTCACCCCAAAATTTTGATCCCAAAATTTTCACCCCAAAATTTTGGGGTGAAAATTTTGAAGTGAAAATTTTGGGATCAAAATTTTGGGATCAAAATTTAAGGATCAAAATTTTGAGATCAAAATTTTGGGGTGAAAATTTTGGGGTGAAAATTTTGGGATCAAAATTTTGGGGTGAAAATTTTGGGATCAAAATTTTGAAGTCAAAATTTTGGGGTGAAAATTTTGGGATCAAAATTTTGGGGTGAAAATTTTGGGGTGAAAATTTTGAAGTGAAAATTTTGGGATCAAAATTTTGGGATCAAAATTTTGGGGTGAAAATTTTGAAGTGAAAATTTTGGGATCAAAATTTTGGGGTGAAAATTTTGAAGTGAAAATTTTGGGGTCAAAATTTTGGGTTGAAAATTTTGGGATCAAAATTTTGGGGTCAAAATTTTGGGGTCGAAATTTTGGGGTCAAAATTTTTATGTGAAAATTTTGGGGTGAAAATTTTGGGATCAAAATTTTGAAGTCAAAATTTTGGGCTGAAAATTTTGGGGTGAAAATTTTGGGATCAAAATTTTGGGGTGAAAATTTTGGGGTGAAAATTTTGGGATCAAAATTTTGGGGTGAAAATTTTGAAGTGAAAATTTTGGGGTCAAAATTTTGGGTTGAAAATTTTGGGATCAAAATTTTGGGGTCAAAATTTTGGGGTCAAAATTTTGGGGTCAAAATTTTGGGGTGAAAATTTTGAAGTGAAAATTTTGGGATCAAAATTTTGGGGTGAAAATTTTGAAGTGAAAATTTTGGGGTCAAAATTTTGGGTTGAAAATTTTGGGATCAAAATTTTGGGGTCAAAATTTTGGGGTCAAAATTTTGGGGTGAAAATTTTGGGATCAAAATTTTGGGGTGAAAATTTTGGGGTGAAAATTTTGGAGTGAAAATTTTGAAATGAAAATTTTGGGGTCAAAATTTTGGGGTGAAAATTTTGGGATCAAAATTTTGGGGTGAAAATTTTGGGGTGAAAATTTTGGGATCAAAATTTTGGGGTCAAAATTTTGGGATCAAAATTTTGGGGTCAAAATTTTGGGGACAAAATTTTGTGGTCAAAATTTTGGGGTGAAAATTTTGGGATCAAAATTTTGGGGTCAAAATTTTGGGGTCAAAATTTTGGGGTGAAAATTTTGAAGTGAAAATTTTGGGATCAAAATTTTGGGGTGAAAATTTTGGGATCAAAATTTTGGGGTGAAAATTTTGGGGTGAAAATTTTGAAATGAAAATTTTGACGTCAAAATTTTGGGGTGAAAATTTTGGGATCAAAATTTTGGGGTGAAAATTTTGGGATCAAAATTTTGGGGTCAAAATTTTGGGGTCAAAATTTTGGGGTCAAAATTTTGAAGTGAAAATTTTGGGATCAAAATTTTGGGATCAAAATTTTAGGATCAAAATTTTGGGATCAAAATTTTGGGGTGAAAATTTTGGGATCAAAATTTTGGGGTCAAAATTTTGGAATCAAAATTTTGAAGTCAAAATTTTGGGGTGAAAATTTTGGGATCAAAATTTTGGGGTGAAAATTTTGGGATCAAAATTTTGGGGTGAAAATTTTGGGGTGAAAATTTTGGGATCAAAATTTTGGGGTCAAAATTTTGGGATTAAAATTTTGGGATCAAAATTTTGGGGTCAAAATTTTGGGGTGAAAATTTTGAAGTGAAAATTTTGGGATCAAAATTTTGGGATCAAAATTTTAGGATCAAAATTTTGGGTGAAAATTTTCACCCCAAAATTTTGATCCCAAAATTTTCACCCCAAAATTTTGACTTCAAAATTTTGATCCCAAAATTTTTACCCCAAAATTATGACCCCAAAATTTTCACTTCAAAATTTTCACCCCAAAATTTTGATCCCAAAATTTTCACCCCAAAATTTTGACTTCAAAATTTTGATCCCAAAATTTTTACCCCAAAATTATGACCCCAAAATTTTCACTTCAAAATTTTCACCCCAAAATTTTGATACCAAAATGTTCACCCCAAAATTTTCACCCCAAAATTTTGATCCCAAAATTTTCACCCCAAAATTTTGACCCCAAAATTTTGACCCCAAAATTTTGATCCCAAAATTTTCACCCCAAAATTTTGACTTCAAAATTTTGATCCCAAAATTTTTACCCCAAAATTATGACTTCAAAATTTTGACTTCAAAATTTTGATCCCAAAATTTTTACCCCAAAATTATGACCCCAAAATTTTCACTTCAAAATTTTCACCCCAAAATTTTGACCCCAAAATTTTGACCCCAAAATTTTGATCCCAAAATTTTCACCCCAAAATTTTGACCCCAAAATTTTGACCCCAAAATTTTGATCCCAAAATTTTCACCCCAAAATTTTCACCCCAAAATTTTGATCCCAAAATTTTCACTTAAAAATTTTCACCCCAAAATTTTTACCACAAAATTTTGACCCCAAAATTTTGATCCCAAAATTTTCACCCCAAAATTTTGATCCCAAAATTTTCACCCCAAAATTTTCACCCCAAAATTTTGATCCCAAAATTTTCACCCCAAAATTTTGACGCCAAAATTTTGACCCCAAAATTTTGACCCCAAAATTTTCACCCCAAAATTTTGACCCCAAAATTTTCACCCCAAAATTTTGATCCCAAAATTTTCACCCCAAAATTTTCACCCCAAAATTTTGATCCCAAAATTTTCACCCCAAAATTTTGACCACAAAATTTTAATTTCAAAATTTTCACCCCAAAATTTTCACCCCAAAATTTTGATCCCAAAATTTTCACCCCAAAATTTTCACCCCAAAATTTTGATCCCAAAATTTTCACCCCAAAATTTTGACGCCAAAATTTTGACCCCAAAATTTTGACCCCAAAATTTTCACCCCAAAATTTTGACCCCAAAATTTTCACCCCAAAATTTTGATCCCAAAATTTTCACCCCAAAATTTTGACGCCAAAATTTTGACCCCAAAATTTTGACCCCAAAATTTTCACCCCAAAATTTTGACCCCAAAATTTTCACCCCAAAATTTTGATCCCAAAATTTTCACCCCAAAATTTTGACCACAAAATTTTCATTTCAAAATTTTCACCCCAAAATTTTGATCCCAAAATTTTCACCCCAAAATTTTCACCCCAAAATTTTCACCCCAAAATTTTGATCCCAAAATTTTCACCCCAAAATTTTCACCCCAAAATTTTGATCCCAAAATTTTCACCCCAAAATTTTGACGCCAAAATTTTGACCCCAAAATTTTCACCCCAAAATTTTCACCCCAAAATTTTGATCCCAAAATTTTCACCCCAAAATTTTGACCACAAAATTTTCATTTCAAAATTTTCACCCCAAAATTTTGACCACAAATTTTTGTCCCCAAAATTTTGACCCCAAAATTTTGACCCCAACATTTTGATCCCAAAATTTTCACCCCAAAATTTTGACCACAAAATTTTCATTTCAAAATTTTCACCCCAAAATTTTGATCCCAAAATTTTCACCCCAAAATTTTGACGCCAAAATTTTGACCCCAAAATTTTCACCCCAAAATTTTCACCCCAAAATTTTGATCCCAAAATTTTCACCCCAAAATTTTGACCACAAAATTTTCATTTCAAAATTTTCACCCCAAAATTTTGACCACAAATTTTTGTCCCCAAAATTTTGACCCCAAAATTTTGACCCCAACATTTTGATCCCAAAATTTTCACCCCAAAATTTTGACCACAAAATTTTCATTTCAAAATTTTCACCCCAAAATTTTGATCCCAAAATTTTCACCCCAAAATTTTGACCACAAAATTTTCATTTCAAAATTTTCACCCCAAAATTTTGATCCCAAAATTTTCACCCCAAAATTTTCACCCCAAAATTTTGATCCCAAAATTTTCACTTCAAAATTTTCACCCCAAAATTTTGACCCCAAAATTTTGATCCCAAAATTTTCACCCCAAAACTTTCACCCCAAAATTTTGATCCCAAAATTTTCACCCCAAAATTTTGACCACAAAATTTTGTCCCCAAAATTTTGACCCCAAAATTTTGATCCCAAAACTTTCACCCCAAAATTTTGACCACAAAATTTTCATTTCAAAATTTTCACCCCAAAATTTTGATCCCAAAATTTTCACTTCAAAATTTTCACCCCAAAATTTTGACCCCAAAATTTTGACCCCAAAATTTTCACCCCAAAATTTTCACCCCAAAATTTTGATCCCAAAATTTTCACCCCAAAATTTTGACCACAAAATTTTCATTTCAAAATTTTCACCCCAAAATTTTGACCACAAAATTTTGTCCCCAAAATTTTGACCCCAAAATTTTGACCCCAACATTTTGATCCCAAAATTTTCACCCCAAAATTTTGACAACAAAATTTTCATTTCAAAATTTTCACCCCAAAATTTTGATCCCAAAATTTTCAACCCAAAATTTTCCCCCCAAAATTTTGATCCCAAAATTTTCACCCCAAAATTTTCACCCCAAAATTTTGTTCCCAAAATTTTCACTTCAAAATTTTCACCCCAAAATTTTGACCCCAAAATTTTGATCCCAAAATTTTCACCCCAAAATTTTCATTTCAAAATTTTCACCCCAAAATTTTGATCCCAAAATTTTCACCCCAAAATTTTGACCCCAAAATTTTCACCCCAAAATTTTCACCCCAAAATTTTCACCCCAAAATTTTGATCCCAAAATTTTCACCCCAAAATTTTGACCACAAAATTTTCATTTCAAAATTTTCACCCCAAAATTTTGACCACAAAATTTTGTCCCCAAAATTTTGACCCCAAAATTTTGACCCCAACATTTTGATCCCAAAATTTTCACCCCAAAATTTTGACCACAAAATTTTCATTTCAAAATTTTCACCCCAAAATTTTGATCCCAAAATTTTCACCCCAAAATTTTCCCCCCAAAATTTTGATCCCAAAATTTTCACCCCAAAATTTTCACCCCAAAATTTTGTTCCCAAAATTTTCACTTCAAAATTTTCACCCCAAAATTTTGACCCCAACATTTTGATCCCAAAATTTTCACCCCAAAATTTTGACCACAAAATTTTCATTTCAAAATTTTCACCCCAAAATTTTGATCCCAAAATTTTCACCCCAAAATTTTCACCCCAAAATTTTGATCTCAAAATTTTCACCCCAAAATTTTGATCCCAAAATTTTCACCCCAAAATTTTGATCTCAAAATTTTGATCCTAAAATTTTGATCCCAAAATTTTGATCCCAAAATTTTCACTTCAAAATTTTCACCCCAAAATTTTGATACCAAAATTTTGCCCCAAAATTTTGATCCCAAAATTTTGACCCCAAAATTTTGACCACAAAATTTTGTCCCCAAAATTTTGACCCCAAAATTTTGATCCCAAAATTTTCACTTCAAAATTTTCACCCCAAAATTTTCACCCCAAAATTTTGATCCCAAAATTTTCACCCCAAAATTTTGACTTCAAAATTTTGATCCCAAAATTTTCACCCCAAAATTTTGACCACAAAATTTTGTCCCCAAAATTTTGACCCCAAAATTTTGACCCCAACATTTTGATCCCAAAATTTTCACCCCAAAATTTTGACCACAAAATTTTGTCCCCAAAATTTTGACCCCAAAATTTTGACCCCAACATTTTGATCCCAAAATTTTCACCCCAAAATTTTGACCACAAAATTTTCATTTCAAAATTTTCACCCCAAAATTTTGATCCCAAAATTTTCACCCCAAAATTTTCACCCCAAAATTTTGATCCCAAAATTTTCACCCCAAAATTTTCACCCCAAAATTTTGATCCCAAAATTTTCACTTCAAAATTTTCACCCCAAAATTTTGACCCCAAAATTTTGACCCCAAAATTTTGATCCCAAAATTTTCACCCCAAAATTTTCACCCCAAAATTTTGATCCCAAAATTTTCACCCCAAAATTTTCACCCCAAAATTTTGATCTCAAAATTTTCACTTCAAAATTTTCACCCCAAAATTTTGACCCCAAAATTTTGATCCCAAAATTTTCACCCCAAAACTTTCACCCCAAAATTTTGATCCCAAAATTTTCACCCCAAAATTTTGACCACAAAATTTTGTCCCCAAAATTTTGACCCCAAAATTTTGATCCCAAAATTTTCACCCCAAAATTTTGACCACAAAATTTTCATTTCAAAATTTTCACCCCAAAATTTTGATCCCAAAATTTTCACTTCAAAATTTTCACCCCAAAATTTTGACCCCAAAATTTTGACCCCAAAATTTTCACCCCAAAATTTTCACCCCAAAATTTTGATTTCAAAATTTTCACCCCAAAATTTTGATCCCAAAATTTTCACCCCAAAATTTTGACCACAAAATTTTCATTTCAAAATTTTCACCCCAAAATTTTGACCACAAAATTTTGTCCCCAAAATTTTGACCCCAAAATTTTGACCCCAACATTTTGATCCCAAAATTTTCACCCCAAAATTTTGACCACAAAATTTTCATTTCAAAATTTTCACCCCAAAATTTTGATCCCAAAATTTTCACCCCAAAATTTTCACCCCAAAATTTTGATCCCAAAATTTTCACCCCAAAATTTTCACCCCAAAATTTTGTTCCCAAAATTTTCACTTCAAAATTTTCACCCCAAAATTTTGACCCCAAAATTTTGATCCCAAAATTTTCACCCCAAAATTTTCATTTAAAAATTTTCACCCCAAAATTTTGATCCCAAAATTTTCACCCCAAAATTTTCACCCCAAAATTTTGACCCCAAAATTTTGACCCCAAAATTTTGATCCCAAAATTTTCACCCCAAAATTTTGACTTCAAAATTTTGATCCCAAAATTTTCACCCCAAAATTTTCACCCCAAAATTTTCACCCCAAAATTTTGATCTTAAAATTTTCACCCCAAAATTTTCACCCCAAAATTTTGAAGTGAAAATTTTCACCCCAAAATTTTGATCCCAAAATTTTGACCCCAAAATTTTGACCCCAACATTTTGATCCCAAAATTTTCACCCCAAAATTTTGACCACAAAATTTTCATTTCAAAATTTTCACCCCAAAATTTTGATCCCAAAATTTTCACCCCAAAATTTTCCCCCCAAAATTTTGATCCCAAAATTTTCACCCCAAAATTTTCACCCCAAAATTTTGTTCCCAAAATTTTCACTTCAAAATTTTCACCCCAAAATTTTGACCCCAACATTTTGATCCCAAAATTTTCACCCCAAAATTTTGACCACAAAATTTTCATTTCAAAATTTTCACCCCAAAATTTTGATCCCAAAATTTTCACCCCAAAATTTTCACCCCAAAATTTTGATCTCAAAATTTTCACCCCAAAATTTTGATCCCAAAATTTTCACCCCAAAATTTTGATCTCAAAATTTTGATCCTAAAATTTTGATCCCAAAATTTTGATCCCAAAATTTTCACTTCAAAATTTTCACCCCAAAATTTTGATACCAAAATTTTGCCCCAAAATTTTGATCCCAAAATTTTGACCCCAAAATTTTGACCACAAAATTTTGTCCCCAAAATTTTGACCCCAAAATTTTGATCCCAAAATTTTCACTTCAAAATTTTCACCCCAAAATTTTCACCCCAAAATTTTGATCCCAAAATTTTCACCCCAAAATTTTGACTTCAAAATTTTGATCCCAAAATTTTCACCCCAAAATTTTGACCACAAAATTTTGTCCCCAAAATTTTGACCCCAAAATTTTGACCCCAACATTTTGATCCCAAAATTTTCACCCCAAAATTTTGACCACAAAATTTTGTCCCCAAAATTTTGACCCCAAAATTTTGACCCCAACATTTTGATCCCAAAATTTTCACCCCAAAATTTTGACCACAAAATTTTCATTTCAAAATTTTCACCCCAAAATTTTGATCCCAAAATTTTCACCCCAAAATTTTCACCCCAAAATTTTGATCCCAAAATTTTCACCCCAAAATTTTCACCCCAAAATTTTGATCCCAAAATTTTCACTTCAAAATTTTCACCCCAAAATTTTGACCCCAAAATTTTGACCCCAAAATTTTGATCCCAAAATTTTCACCCCAAAATTTTCACCCCAAAATTTTGATCCCAAAATTTTCACCCCAAAATTTTCACCCCAAAATTTTGATCCCAAAATTTTCACTTCAAAATTTTCACCCCAAAATTTTGACCCCAAAATTTTGATCCCAAAATTTTCACCCCAAAACTTTCACCCCAAAATTTTGATCCCAAAATTTTCACCCCAAAATTTTGACCACAAAATTTTGTCCCCAAAATTTTGACCCCAAAATTTTGATCCCAAAATTTTCACCCCAAAATTTTGACCACAAAATTTTCATTTCAAAATTTTCACCCCAAAATTTTGATCCCAAAATTTTCACTTCAAAATTTTCACCCCAAAATTTTGACCCCAAAATTTTGACCCCAAAATTTTCACCCCAAAATTTTCACCCCAAAATTTTGATTTCAAAATTTTCACCCCAAAATTTTGATCCCAAAATTTTCACCCCAAAATTTTGACCACAAAATTTTCATTTCAAAATTTTCACCCCAAAATTTTGACCACAAAATTTTGTCCCCAAAATTTTGACCCCAAAATTTTGACCCCAACATTTTGATCCCAAAATTTTCACCCCAAAATTTTGACCACAAAATTTTCATTTCAAAATTTTCACCCCAAAATTTTGATCCCAAAATTTTCACCCCAAAATTTTCACCCCAAAATTTTGATCCCAAAATTTTCACCCCAAAATTTTCACCCCAAAATTTTGTTCCCAAAATTTTCACTTCAAAATTTTCACCCCAAAATTTTGACCCCAAAATTTTGATCCCAAAATTTTCACCCCAAAATTTTCATTTAAAAATTTTCACCCCAAAATTTTGATCCCAAAATTTTCACCCCAAAATTTTCACCCCAAAATTTTGACCCCAAAATTTTGACCCCAAAATTTTGATCCCAAAATTTTCACCCCAAAATTTTGACTTCAAAATTTTGATCCCAAAATTTTCACCCCAAAATTTTCACCCCAAAATTTTCACCCCAAAATTTTGATCTTAAAATTTTCACCCCAAAATTTTCACCCCAAAATTTTGAAGTGAAAATTTTCACCCCAAAATTTTGATCCCAAAATTTTCACTTCAAAATTTTCACCCCAAAATTTTGATCCCAAAATTTTCACCCCAAAATTTTCACCCCAAAATTTTGATCCCAAAATTTTCACCCCAAAATTTTGACCCCAAAATTTTCACCCCAAAATTTTGACCCCAAAATTTTCATTTCAAAATTTTCACTCCAAAATTTTCACCCCAAAATTTTCACCCCAAAATTTTGATCCCAAAATTTTCACCCCAAAATTTTGGGGTGAAAATTTTGAAGTGAAAATTTTGGGATCAAAATTTTGGGATCAAAATTTAAGGATCAAAATTTTGAGATCAAAATTTTGGGGTGAAAATTTTGGGGTGAAAATTTTGGGATCAAAATTTTGGGGTGAAAATTTTGGGATCAAAATTTTGGGGTGAAAATTTTGGGATCAAAATTTTGAAGTCAAAATTTTGGGGTGAAAATTTTGGGATCAAAATTTTGGGGTGAAAATTTTGGGGTGAAAATTTTGAAGTGAAAATTTTGGGATCAAAATTTTGGGATCAAAATTTTGGGGTGAAAATTTTGAAGTGAAAATTTTGGGATCAAAATTTTGGGGTGAAAATTTTGAAGTGAAAATTTTGGGGTCAAAATTTTGGGTTGAAAATTTTGGGATCAAAATTTTGGGGTCAAAATTTTGGGGTCGAAATTTTGGGGTCAAAATTTTTATGTGAAAATTTTGGGGTGAAAATTTTGGGATCAAAATTTTGAAGTCAAAATTTTGGGCTGAAAATTTTGGGGTGAAAATTTTGGGATCAAAATTTTGGGGTGAAAATTTTGGGGTGAAAATTTTGGGATCAAAATTTTGGGGTGAAAATTTTGAAGTGAAAATTTTGGGGTCAAAATTTTGGGTTGAAAATTTTGGGATCAAAATTTTGGGGTCAAAATTTTGGGGTCAAAATTTTGGGGTCAAAATTTTGGGGTGAAAATTTTGAAGTGAAAATTTTGGGATCAAAATTTTGGGGTGAAAATTTTGAAGTGAAAATTTTGGGGTCAAAATTTTGGGTTGAAAATTTTGGGATCAAAATTTTGGGGTCAAAATTTTGGGGTCAAAATTTTGGGGTGAAAATTTTGGGATCAAAATTTTGGGGTGAAAATTTTGGGGTGAAAATTTTGGAGTGAAAATTTTGAAATGAAAATTTTGGGGTCAAAATTTTGGGGTGAAAATTTTGGGATCAAAATTTTGGGGTGAAAATTTTGGGGTGAAAATTTTGGGATCAAAATTTTGGGGTGAAAATTTTGGGATCAAAATTTTGGGGTCAAAATTTTGGGGACAAAATTTTGTGGTCAAAATTTTGGGGTGAAAATTTTGGGATCAAAATTTTGGGGTCAAAATTTTGGGGTCAAAATTTTGGGGTGAAAATTTTGAAGTGAAAATTTTGGGATCAAAATTTTGGGGTGAAAATTTTGGGGTGAAAATTTTGGGATCAAAATTTTGGGGTGAAAATTTTGGGGTGAAAATTTTGGGGTGAAAATTTTGAAATGAAAATTTTGACGTCAAAATTTTGGGGTGAAAATTTTGGGATCAAAATTTTGGGGTGAAAATTTTGGGATCAAAATTTTGGGGTCAAAATTTTGGGGTCAAAATTTTGGGGTGAAAATTTTGAAGTGAAAATTTTGGGATCAAAATTTTGGGATCAAAATTTTAGGATCAAAATTTTGGGATCAAAATTTTGGGGTGAAAATTTTGGGATCAAAATTTTGGGGTCAAAATTTTGGAATCAAAATTTTGAAGTCAAAATTTTGGGGTGAAAATTTTGGGATCAAAATTTTGGGGTGAAAATTTTGGGATCAAAATTTTGGGGTGAAAATTTTGGGGTGAAAATTTTGGGATCAAAATTTTGGGGTCAAAATTTTGGGATTAAAATTTTGGGATCAAAATTTTGGGGTCAAAATTTTGGGGTGAAAATTTTGAAGTGAAAATTTTGGGATCAAAATTTTGGGATCAAAATTTTAGGATCAAAATTTTGGGTGAAAATTTTCACCCCAAAATTTTGATCCCAAAATTTTCACCCCAAAATTTTGATTTCAAAATTTTGATCCCAAAATTTTTACCCCAAAATTATGACCCCAAAATTTTCACTTCAAAATTTTCACCCCAAAATTTTGATACCAAAATTTTCACCCCAAAATTTTGACTTCAAAATTTTGATCCCAAAATTTTCACCCCAAAATTTTCACATAAAAATTTTGACTCCAAAATTTTGACCCCAAAATTTTGATCCCAAAATTTTCACCCCAAAATTTTCACCCCAAAATTTTGATCCCAAAATTTTCACCCCAAAATTTTGACCCCAAAATTTTGACCCCAAAATTTTGATCCCAAAATTTTCACCCCAAAATTTTGACTTCAAAATTTTGATCCCAAAATTTTTACCCCAAAATTATGACCCCAAAATTTTCACTTCAAAATTTTCACCCCAAAATTTTGACCCCAAAATTTTGACCCCAAAATTTTGATCCCAAAATTTTCACCCCAAAATTTTGACCCCAAAATTTTGACCCCAAAATTTTCACCCCAAAATTTTGACCCCAAAATTTTCACCCCAAAATTTTGATACCAAAATTTTCACCCCAAAATTTTGACTTCAAAATTTTGACTTCAAAATTTTGATCCCAAAATTTTTACCCCAAAATTATGACCCCAAAATTTTCACTTCAAAATTTTCACCCCAAAATTTTGACCCCAAAATTTTGACCCCAAAATTTTGATCCCAAAATTTTCACCCCAAAATTTTGACCCCAAAATTTTGACCCCAAAATTTTGATCCCAAAATTTTCACCCAAAAATTTTCACCCCAAAATTTTGATCCCAAAATTTTCACTTAAAAATTTTCACCCCAAAATTTTTACCACAAAATTTTGACCCCAAAATTTTGATCCCAAAATTTTCACCCCAAAACTTTCACCCCAAAATTTTGATCCCAAAATTTTCACCCCAAAATTTTGACCACAAAATTTTGTCCCCAAAATTTTGACCCCAAAATTTTGATCCCAAAATTTTCACCCCAAAATTTTGACCACAAAATTTTCATTTCAAAATTTTCACCCCAAAATTTTGATCCCAAAATTTTCACTTCAAAATTTTCACCCCAAAATTTTGACCCCAAAATTTTGACCCCAAAATTTTCACCCCAAAATTTTCACCCCAAAATTTTCACCCCAAAATTTTCACCCCAAAATTTTGATCCCAAAATTTTCACCCCAAAATTTTGACCACAAAATTTTCATTTCAAAATTTTCACCCCAAAATTTTGACCACAAAATTTTGTCCCCAAAATTTTGACCCCAAAATTTTGACCCCAACATTTTGATCCCAAAATTTTCACCCCAAAATTTTGACCACAAAATTTTCATTTCAAAATTTTCACCCCAAAATTTTGATCCCAAAATTTTCACCCCAAAATTTTCCCCCCAAAATTTTGATCCCAAAATTTTCACCCCAAAATTTTCACCCCAAAATTTTGTTCCCAAAATTTTCACCCCAAAATTTTGACCCCAAAATTTTGATCCCAAAATTTTCACCCCAAAATTTTCATTTCAAAATTTTCACCCCAAAATTTTGATCCCAAAATTTTCACCCCAAAATTTTGACTTCAAAATTTTGATCCCAAAATTTTCACCCCAAAATTTTCACCCCAAAATTTTGATCCCAAAATTTTCACCCCAAAATTTTCACCCCAAAATTTTGATCTCAAAATTTTCACCCCAAAATTTTGATCCCAAAATTTTCACCCCAAAATTTTGATCTCAAAATTTTGATCCTAAAATTTTGATCCCAAAATTTTGATCCCAAAATTTTCACTTCAAAATTTTCACCCCAAAATTTTGATACCAAAATTTTGCCCCAAAATTTTGATCCCAAAATTTTGACCCCAAAATTTTGACCACAAAATTTTGTCCCCAAAATTTTGACCCCAAAATTTTGATCCCAAAATTTTCACTTCAAAATTTTCACCCCAAAATTTTCACCCCAAAATTTTGATCCCAAAATTTTCACCCCAAAATTTTGACTTCAAAATTTTGATCCCAAAATTTTCACCCCAAAATTTTGACCACAAAATTTTGTCCCCAAAATTTTGACCCCAAAATTTTGACCCCAACATTTTGATCCCAAAATTTTCACCCCAAAATTTTGACCACAAAATTTTGTCCCCAAAATTTTGACCCCAAAATTTTGACCCCAAAATTTTCACCCCAAAATTTTGATCCCAAAATTTTCACTTCAAAATTTTCACCCCAAAATTTTGACCCCAAAATTTTGATCCCAAAATTTTCACCCCAAAACTTTCACCCCAAAATTTTGATCCCAAAATTTTCACCCCAAAATTTTGACCACAAAATTTTGTCCCCAAAATTTTGACCTCAAAATTTTGATCCCAAAATTTTCACCCCAAAATTTTGACCACAAAATTTTCATTTCAAAATTTTCACCCCAAAATTTTGATCCCAAAATTTTCACTTCAAAATTTTCACCCCAAAATTTTGACCCCAAAATTTTGACCCCAAAATTTTCACCCCAAAATTTTCACCCCAAAATTTTGATTTCAAAATTTTCACCCCAAAATTTTGATCCCAAAATTTTCACCCCAAAATTTTGACCACAAAATTTTCATTTCAAAATTTTCACCCCAAAATTTTGACCACAAAATTTTGTCCCCAAAATTTTGACCCCAAAATTTTGACCCCAACATTTTGATCCCAAAATTTTCACCCCAAAATTTTGACCACAAAATTTTCATTTCAAAATTTTCACCCCAAAATTTTGATCCCAAAATTTTCACCCCAAAATTTTGACCCCAAAATTTTCACCCCAAAATTTTCACCCCAAAATTTTGATTTTAAAATTTTCACCCCAAAATTTTGATCCCAAAATTTTCACCCCAAAATTTTGACCACAAAATTTTCATTTCAAAATTTTCACCCCAAAATTTTGATCCCAAAATTTTCACTTCAAAATTTTCACCCCAAAATTTTGACCCCAAAATTTTGACCCCAAAATTTTCACCCCAAAATTTTGATTTCAAAATTTTCACCCCAAAATTTTGATCCCAAAATTTTCACCCCAAAATTTTGACCACAAAATTTTCATTTCAAAATTTTCACCCCAAAATTTTGATCCCAAAATTTTCACTTCAAAATTTTCACCCCAAAATTTTGACCCCAAAATTTTGATCCCAAAATTTTCACCCCAAAATTTTCATTTCAAAATTTTCACCCCAAAATTTTGATCCCAAAATTTTCACCCCAAAATTTTCACCCCAAAATTTTGACCCCAAAATTTTGACCCCAAAATTTTGATCCCAAAATTTTCACCCCAAAATTTTGACTTCAAAATTTTGATCCCAAAATTTTCACCCCAAAATTTTCACCCCAAAATTTTGATCTTAAAATTTTCACCCCAAAATTTTCACCCCAAAATTTTGAAGTGAAAATTTTCACCCCAAAATTTTGATCCCAAAATTTTCACTTCAAAATTTTCACCCCAAAATTTTGATCCCAAAATTTTCACCCCAAAATTTTCACCCCAAAATTTTGATCCCAAAATTTTCACCCCAAAATTTTGACCCCAAAATTTTCACCCCAAAATTTTGACCCCAAAATTTTCATTTCAAAATTTTCACTCCAAAATTTTCACCCCAAAATTTTCACCCCAAAATTTTGATCCCAAAATTTTCACCCCAAAATTTTGGGGTGAAAATTTTGAAGTGAAAATTTTGGGATCAAAATTTTGGGATCAAAATTTAAGGATCAAAATTTTGAGATCAAAATTTTGGGGTGAAAATTTTGGGGTGAAAATTTTGGGATCAAAATTTTGGGGTGAAAATTTTGGGATCAAAATTTTGAAGTCAAAATTTTGGGGTGAAAATTTTGGGATCAAAATTTTGGGGTGAAAATTTTGGGGTGAAAATTTTGAAGTGAAAATTTTGGGATCAAAATTTTGGGATCAAAATTTTGGGGTGAAAATTTTGAAGTGAAAATTTTGGGATCAAAATTTTGGGGTGAAAATTTTGAAGTGAAAATTTTGGGGTCAAAATTTTGGGTTGAAAATTTTGGGATCAAAATTTTGGGGTCAAAATTTTGGGGTCGAAATTTTGGGGTCAAAATTTTTATGTGAAAATTTTGGGGTGAAAATTTTGGGATCAAAATTTTGAAGTCAAAATTTTGGGCTGAAAATTTTGGGGTGAAAATTTTGGGATCAAAATTTTGGGGTGAAAATTTTGGGGTGAAAATTTTGGGATCAAAATTTTGGGGTGAAAATTTTGAAGTGAAAATTTTGGGGTCAAAATTTTGGGTTGAAAATTTTGGGATCAAAATTTTGGGGTCAAAATTTTGGGGTCAAAATTTTGGGGTCAAAATTTTGGGGTGAAAATTTTGAAGTGAAAATTTTGGGATCAAAATTTTGGGGTGAAAATTTTGAAGTGAAAATTTTGGGGTCAAAATTTTGGGTTGAAAATTTTGGGATCAAAATTTTGGGGTCAAAATTTTGGGGTCAAAATTTTGGGGTGAAAATTTTGGGATCAAAATTTTGGGGTGAAAATTTTGGGGTGAAAATTTTGGGGTGAAAATTTTGAAATGAAAATTTTGACGTCAAAATTTTGGGGTGAAAATTTTGGGATCAAAATTTTGGGGTGAAAATTTTGGGATCAAAATTTTGGGGTCAAAATTTTGGGGTCAAAATTTTGGGGTGAAAATTTTGAAGTGAAAATTTTGGGATCAAAATTTTGGGATCAAAATTTTAGGATCAAAATTTTGGGATCAAAATTTTGGGGTGAAAATTTTGGGATCAAAATTTTGGGGTCAAAATTTTGGAATCAAAATTTTGAAGTCAAAATTTTGGGGTGAAAATTTTGGGATCAAAATTTTGGGGTGAAAATTTTGGGATCAAAATTTTGGGGTGAAAATTTTGGGGTGAAAATTTTGGGATCAAAATTTTGGGGTCAAAATTTTGGGATCAAAATTTTGGGGTCAAAATTTTGGGGACAAAATTTTGTGGTCAAAATTTTGGGGTGAAAATTTTGGGATCAAAATTTTGGGGTCAAAATTTTGGGGTCAAAATTTTGGGGTGAAAATTTTGAAGTGAAAATTTTGGGATCAAAATTTTGGGGTGAAAATTTTGGGATCAAAATTTTGGGGTGAAAATTTTGGGGTGAAAATTTTGGGGTGAAAATTTTGAAATGAAAATTTTGACGTCAAAATTTTGGGGTGAAAATTTTGGGATCAAAATTTTGGGGTGAAAATTTTGGGATCAAAATTTTGGGGTCAAAATTTTGGGGTCAAAATTTTGGGGTGAAAATTTTGAAGTGAAAATTTTGGGATCAAAATTTTGGGATCAAAATTTTAGGATCAAAATTTTGGGATCAAAATTTTGGGGTGAAAATTTTGGGATCAAAATTTTGGGGTCAAAATTTTGGAATCAAAATTTTGAAGTCAAAATTTTGGGGTGAAAATTTTGGGATCAAAATTTTGGGGTGAAAATTTTGGGATCAAAATTTTGGGGTGAAAATTTTGGGGTGAAAATTTTGGGATCAAAATTTTGGGGTCAAAATTTTGGGATTAAAATTTTGGGATCAAAATTTTGGGGTCAAAATTTTGGGGTGAAAATTTTGAAGTGAAAATTTTGGGATCAAAATTTTGGGATCAAAATTTTAGGATCAAAATTTTGGGTGAAAATTTTCACCCCAAAATTTTGATCCCAAAATTTTCACCCCAAAATTTTGACTTCAAAATTTTGATCCCAAAATTTTTACCCCAAAATTATGACCCCAAAATTTTCACTTCAAAATTTTCACCCCAAAATTTTGATACCAAAATTTTCACCCCAAAATTTTGACTTCAAAATTTTGATCCCAAAATTTTCACCCCAAAATTTTCACATAAAAATTTTGACTCCAAAATTTTGACCCCAAAATTTTGATCCCAAAATTTTCACCCCAAAATTTTCACCCCAAAATTTTGATCCCAAAATTTTCACCCCAAAATTTTGACCCCAAAATTTTGACCCCAAATTTTGATCCCAAAATTTTCACCCCAAAATTTTGACTTCAAAATTTTGATCCCAAAATTTTTACCCCAAAATTATGACTTCAAAATTTTGACTTCAAAATTTTGATCCCAAAATTTTTACCCCAAAATTATGACCCCAAAATTTTCACTTCAAAATTTTCACCCCAAAATTTTGACCCCAAAATTTTGACCCCAAAATTTTGATCCCAAAATTTTCACCCCAAAATTTTGACCCCAAAATTTTGACCCCAAAATTTTGATCCCAAAATTTTCACCCCAAAATTTTCACCCCAAAATTTTGATCCCAAAATTTTCACTTAAAAATTTTCACCCCAAAATTTTTACCACAAAATTTTGACCCCAAAATTTTGATCCCAAAATTTTCACCCCAAAATTTTCACCCCAAAATTTTGATCCCAAAATTTTCACCCCAAAATTTTCACCCCAAAATTTTGATCCCAAAATTTTCACCCCAAAATTTTGACGCCAAAATTTTAACCCCAAAATTTTGACCCCAAAATTTTCACCCCAAAATTTTGACCCCAAAATTTTCACCCCAAAATTTTGATCCCAAAATTTTCACCCCAAAATTTTGACCACAAAATTTTAATTTCAAAATTTTCACCCCAAAATTTTCACCCCAAAATTTTGATCCCAAAATTTTCACCCCAAAATTTTGACCACAAAATTTTCATTTCAAAATTTTCACCCCAAAATTTTGACCACAAAATTTTGTCCCCAAAATTTTGACCCCAAAATTTTGACCCCAACATTTTGATCCCAAAATTTTCACCCCAAAATTTTGACCACAAAATTTTCATTTCAAAATTTTCACCCCAAAATTTTGATCCCAAAATTTTCACCCCAAAATTTTCACCCCAAAATTTTGATCTCAAAATTTTCACCCCAAAATTTTGATCCCAAAATTTTCACCCCAAAATTTTGATCTCAAAATTTTGATCCTAAAATTTTGATCCCAAAATTTTGTCCCAAAATTTTCACTTCAAAATTTTCACCCCAAAATTTTGATACCAAAATTTTGCCCCAAAATTTTGATCCCAAAATTTTGACCCCAAAATTTTGACCACAAAATTTTGTCCCCAAAATTTTGACCCCAAAATTTTGATCCCAAAATTTTCACTTCAAAATTTTCACCCCAAAATTTTCACCCCAAAATTTTGATCCCAAAATTTTCACCCCAAAATTTTGACTTCAAAATTTTGATCCCAAAATTTTCACCCCAAAATTTTGACCACAAAATTTTGTCCCCAAAATTTTGACCCCAAAATTTTGACCCCAACATTTTGATCCCAAAATTTTCACCCCAAAATTTTGACCACAAAATTTTGTCCCCAAAATTTTGACCCCAAAATTTTGACCCCAACATTTTGATCCCAAAATTTTCACCCCAAAATTTTGACCACAAAATTTTCATTTCAAAATTTTCACCCCAAAATTTTGATCCCAAAATTTTCACCCCAAAATTTTCCCCCCAAAATTTTCACCCCAAAATTTTCACCCCAAAATTTTGTTCCCAAAATTTTCACTTCAAAATTTTCACCCCAAAATTTTGACCCCAACATTTTGATCCCAAAATTTTCACCCCAAAATTTTGACCACAAAATTTTCATTTCAAAATTTTCACCCCAAAATTTTGATCCCAAAATTTTCACCCCAAAATTTTCACCCCAAAATTTTGATCTCAAAATTTTCACCCCAAAATTTTGATCCCAAAATTTTCACCCCAAAATTTTGATCTCAAAATTTTGATCCTAAAATTTTGATCCCAAAATTTTGATCCCAAAATTTTCACTTCAAAATTTTCACCCCAAAATTTTGATACCAAAATTTTGCCCCAAAATTTTGATCCCAAAATTTTGACCCCAAAATTTTGACCACAAAATTTTGTCCCCAAAATTTTGACCCCAAAATTTTGATCCCAAAATTTTCACTTCAAAATTTTCACCCCAAAATTTTCACCCCAAAATTTTGATCCCAAAATTTTCACCCCAAAATTTTGACTTCAAAATTTTGATCCCAAAATTTTCACCCCAAAATTTTGACCACAAAATTTTGTCCCCAAAATTTTGACCCCAAAATTTTGACCCCAACATTTTGATCCCAAAATTTTCACCCCAAAATTTTGACCACAAAATTTTGTCCCCAAAATTTTGACCCCAAAATTTTGACCCCAACATTTTGATCCCAAAATTTTCACCCCAAAATTTTGACCACAAAATTTTCATTTCAAAATTTTCACCCCAAAATTTTGATCCCAAAATTTTCACCCCAAAATTTTCACCCCAAAATTTTGATCCCAAAATTTTCACCCCAAAATTTTCACCCCAAAATTTTGATCCCAAAATTTTCACTTCAAAATTTTCACCCCAAAATTTTGACCCCAAAATTTTGACCCCAAAATTTTGATCCCAAAATTTTCACCCCAAAATTTTCACCCCAAAATTTTGATCCCAAAATTTTCACCCCAAAATTTTCACCCCAAAATTTTGATCCCAAAATTTTCACTTCAAAATTTTCACCCCAAAATTTTGACCCCAAAATTTTGATCCCAAAATTTTCACCCCAAAACTTTCACCCCAAAATTTTGATCCCAAAATTTTCACCCCAAAATTTTGACCACAAAATTTTGTCCCCAAAATTTTGACCCCAAAATTTTGATCCCAAAATTTTCACCCCAAAATTTTGACCACAAAATTTTCATTTCAAAATTTTCACCCCAAAATTTTGATCCCAAAATTTTCACTTCAAAATTTTCACCCCAAAATTTTGACCCCAAAATTTTGACCCCAAAATTTTCACCCCAAAATTTTCACCCCAAAATTTTGATTTCAAAATTTTCACCCCAAAATTTTGATCCCAAAATTTTCACCCCAAAATTTTGACCACAAAATTTTCATTTCAAAATTTTCACCCCAAAATTTTGACCACAAAATTTTGTCCCCAAAATTTTGACCCCAAAATTTTGACCCCAACATTTTGATCCCAAAATTTTCACCCCAAAATTTTGACCACAAAATTTTCATTTCAAAATTTTCACCCCAAAATTTTGATCCCAAAATTTTCACCCCAAAATTTTCACCCCAAAATTTTGATCCCAAAATTTTCACCCCAAAATTTTCACCCCAAAATTTTCACTTCAAAATTTTCACCCCAAAATTTTGACCCCAAAATTTTGATCCCAAAATTTTCACCCCAAAATTTTCATTTCAAAATTTTCACCCCAAAATTTTGATCCCAAAATTTTCACCCCAAAATTTTCACCCCAAAATTTTGACCCCAAAATTTTGACCCCAAAATTTTGATCCCAAAATTTTCACCCCAAAATTTTGACTTCAAAATTTTGATCCCAAAATTTTCACCCCAAAATTTTCACCCCAAAATTTTCACCCCAAAATTTTGATCTTAAAATTTTCACCCCAAAATTTTCACCCCAAAATTTTGAAGTGAAAATTTTCACCCCAAAATTTTGATCCCAAAATTTTCACTTCAAAATTTTCACCCCAAAATTTTGATCCCAAAATTTTCACCCCAAAATTTTCACCCCAAAATTTTGATCCCAAAATTTTCACCCCAAAATTTTGACCCCAAAATTTTCACCCCAAAATTTTGACCCCAAAATTTTCATTTCAAAATTTTCACTCCAAAATTTTCACCCCAAAATTTTCACCCCAAAATTTTGATCCCAAAATTTTCACCCCAAAATTTTGGGGTGAAAATTTTGAAGTGAAAATTTTGGGATCAAAATTTTGGGATCAAAATTTAAGGATCAAAATTTTGAGATCAAAATTTTGGGGTGAAAATTTTGGGGTGAAAATTTTGGGATCAAAATTTTGGGGTGAAAATTTTGGGATCAAAATTTTGAAGTCAAAATTTTGGGGTGAAAATTTTGGGATCAAAATTTTGGGGTGAAAATTTTGGGGTGAAAATTTTGAAGTGAAAATTTTGGGATCAAAATTTTGGGATCAAAATTTTGGGGTGAAAATTTTGAAGTGAAAATTTTGGGATCAAAATTTTGGGGTGAAAATTTTGAAGTGAAAATTTTGGGGTCAAAATTTTGGGTTGAAAATTTTGGGATCAAAATTTTGGGGTCAAAATTTTGGGGTCGAAATTTTGGGGTCAAAATTTTTATGTGAAAATTTTGGGGTGAAAATTTTGGGATCAAAATTTTGAAGTCAAAATTTTGGGCTGAAAATTTTGGGGTGAAAATTTTGGGATCAAAATTTTGGGGTGAAAATTTTAGGGTGAAAATTTTGGGATCAAAATTTTGGGGTGAAAATTTTGAAGTGAAAATTTTGGGGTCAAAATTTTGGGTTGAAAATTTTGGGATCAAAATTTTGGGGTCAAAATTTTGGGGTCAAAATTTTGGGGTCAAAATTTTGGGGTGAAAATTTTGAAGTGAAAATTTTGGGATCAAAATTTTGGGGTGAAAATTTTGAAGTGAAAATTTTGGGGTCAAAATTTTGGGTTGAAAATTTTGGGATCAAAATTTTGGGGTCAAAATTTTGGGGTCAAAATTTTGGGGTGAAAATTTTGGGATCAAAATTTTGGGGTGAAAATTTTGGGGTGAAAATTTTGGAGTGAAAATTTTGAAATGAAAATTTTGGGGTCAAAATTTTGGGGTGAAAATTTTGGGATCAAAATTTTGGGGTGAAAATTTTGGGGTGAAAATTTTGGGATCAAAATTTTGGGGTGAAAATTTTGGGATCAAAATTTTGGGGTCAAAATTTTGGGGACAAAATTTTGTGGTCAAAATTTTGGGGTGAAAATTTTGGGATCAAAATTTTGGGGTCAAAATTTTGGGGTCAAAATTTTGGGGTGAAAATTTTGAAGTGAAAATTTTGGGATCAAAATTTTGGGGTGAAAATTTTGGGGTGAAAATTTTGGGATCAAAATTTTGGGGTGAAAATTTTGGGGTGAAAATTTTGGGGTGAAAATTTTGAAATGAAAATTTTGACGTCAAAATTTTGGGGTGAAAATTTTGGGATCAAAATTTTGGGGTGAAAATTTTGGGATCAAAATTTTGGGGTCAAAATTTTGGGGTCAAAATTTTGGGGTGAAAATTTTGAAGTGAAAATTTTGGGATCAAAATTTTGGGATCAAAATTTTAGGATCAAAATTTTGGGATCAAAATTTTGGGGTGAAAATTTTGGGATCAAAATTTTGGGGTCAAAATTTTGGAATCAAAATTTTGAAGTCAAAATTTTGGGGTGAAAATTTTGGGATCAAAATTTTGGGGTGAAAATTTTGGGATCAAAATTTTGGGGTGAAAATTTTGGGGTGAAAATTTTGGGATCAAAATTTTGGGGTCAAAATTTTGGGATTAAAATTTTGGGATCAAAATTTTGGGGTCAAAATTTTGGGGTGAAAATTTTGAAGTGAAAATTTTGGGATCAAAATTTTGGGATCAAAATTTTAGGATCAAAATTTTGGGTGAAAATTTTCACCCCAAAATTTTGATCCCAAAATTTTCACCCCAAAATTTTGACTTCAAAATTTTGATCCCAAAATTTTTACCCCAAAATTATGACCCCAAAATTTTCACTTCAAAATTTTCACCCCAAAATTTTGATACCAAAATTTTCACCCCAAAATTTTGACTTCAAAATTTTGATCCCAAAATTTTCACCCCAAAATTTTCACATAAAAATTTTGACTCCAAAATTTTGACCCCAAAATTTTGATCCCAAAATTTTCACCCCAAAATTTTCACCCCAAAATTTTGATCCCAAAATTTTCACCCCAAAATTTTGACCCCAAAATTTTGACCCCAAAATTTTGATCCCAAAATTTTCACCCCAAAATTTTGACTTCAAAATTTTGATCCCAAAATTTTTACCCCAAAATTATGACCCCAAAATTTTCACTTCAAAATTTTCACCCCAAAATTTTGACCCCAAAATTTTGACCCCAAAATTTTGATCCCAAAATTTTCACCCCAAAATTTTGACCCCAAAATTTTGACCCCAAAATTTTCACCCCAAAATTTTCACCCCAAAATTTTCACCCCAAAATTTTGATACCAAAATTTTCACCCCAAAATTTTGACTTCAAAATTTTGACTTCAAAATTTTGATCCCAAAATTTTTACCCCAAAATTATGACCCCAAAATTTTCACTTCAAAATTTTCACCCCAAAATTTTGACCCCAAAATTTTGACCCCAAAATTTTGATCCCAAAATTTTCACCCCAAAATTTTGACCCCAAAATTTTGACCCCAAAATTTTGATCCCAAAATTTTCACCCCAAAATTTTCACCCCAAAATTTTGATCCCAAAATTTTCACTTCAAAATTTTCACCCCAAAATTTTGATCCCAAAATTTTCACCCCAAAATTTTCACCCCAAAATTTTGATCCCAAAATTTTCACCCCAAAATTTTGACCCCAAAATTTTCACCCCAAAATTTTGACCCCAAAATTTTCATTTCAAAATTTTCACTCCAAAATTTTCACCCCAAAATTTTCACCCCAAAATTTTGATCCCAAAATTTTCACCCCAAAATTTTGGGGTGAAAATTTTGAAGTGAAAATTTTGGGATCAAAATTTTGGGATCAAAATTTAAGGATCAAAATTTTGAGATCAAAATTTTGGGGTGAAAATTTTGGGGTGAAAATTTTGGGATCAAAATTTTGGGGTGAAAATTTTGGGATCAAAATTTTGAAGTCAAAATTTTGGGGTGAAAATTTTGGGATCAAAATTTTGGGGTGAAAATTTTGGGGTGAAAATTTTGAAGTGAAAATTTTGGGATCAAAATTTTGGGATCAAAATTTTGGGGTGAAAATTTTGAAGTGAAAATTTTGGGATCAAAATTTTGGGGTGAAAATTTTGAAGTGAAAATTTTGGGGTCAAAATTTTGGGTTGAAAATTTTGGGATCAAAATTTTGGGGTCAAAATTTTGGGGTCGAAATTTTGGGGTCAAAATTTTTATGTGAAAATTTTGGGGTGAAAATTTTGGGATCAAAATTTTGAAGTCAAAATTTTGGGCTGAAAATTTTGGGGTGAAAATTTTGGGATCAAAATTTTGGGGTGAAAATTTTGTGGTGAAAATTTTGGGATCAAAATTTTGGGGTGAAAATTTTGAAGTGAAAATTTTGGGGTCAAAATTTTGGGTTGAAAATTTTGGGATCAAAATTTTGGGGTCAAAATTTTGGGGTCAAAATTTTGGGGTCAAAATTTTGGGGTGAAAATTTTGAAGTGAAAATTTTGGGATCAAAATTTTGGGGTGAAAATTTTGAAGTGAAAATTTTGGGGTCAAAATTTTGGGTTGAAAATTTTGGGATCAAAATTTTGGGGTCAAAATTTTGGGGTCAAAATTTTGGGGTGAAAATTTTGGGATCAAAATTTTGGGGTGAAAATTTTGGAGTGAAAATTTTGAAATGAAAATTTTGGGGTCAAAATTTTGGGGTGAAAATTTTGGGATCAAAATTTTGGGGTGAAAATTTTGGGGTGAAAATTTTGGGATCAAAATTTTGGGGTGAAAATTTTGGGATCAAAATTTTGGGGTCAAAATTTTGGGGACAAAATTTTGTGGTCAAAATTTTGGGGTGAAAATTTTGGGATCAAAATTTTGGGGTCAAAATTTTGGGGTCAAAATTTTGGGGTGAAAATTTTGGGGTGAAAATTTTGGGATCAAAATTTTGGGGTGAAAATTTTGAAGTGAAAATTTTGGGGTCAAAATTTTGGGTTGAAAATTTTGGGATCAAAATTTTGGGGTCAAAATTTTGGGGTCAAAATTTTGGGGTGAAAATTTTGGGATCAAAATTTTGGGGTGAAAATTTTGGGGTGAAAATTTTGGAGTGAAAATTTTGAAATGAAAATTTTGGGGTCAAAATTTTGGGGTGAAAATTTTGGGATCAAAATTTTGGGGTGAAAATTTTGGGGTGAAAATTTTGGGATCAAAATTTTGGGGTGAAAATTTTGGGATCAAAATTTTGGGGTCAAAATTTTGGGGACAAAATTTTGTGGTCAAAATTTTGGGGTGAAAATTTTGGGATCAAAATTTTGGGGTCAAAATTTTGGGGTCAAAATTTTGGGGTGAAAATTTTGAAGTGAAAATTTTGGGATCAAAATTTTGGGGTGAAAATTTTGGGGTGAAAATTTTGGGATCAAAATTTTGGGGTGAAAATTTTGGGGTGAAAATTTTGGGGTGAAAATTTTGAAATGAAAATTTTGACGTCAAAATTTTGGGGTGAAAATTTTGGGATCAAAATTTTGGGGTGAAAATTTTGGGATCAAAATTTTGGGGTGAAAATTTTGGGATCAAAATTTTGGGGTCAAAATTTTGGGGTCAAAATTTTGGGGTGAAAATTTTGAAGTGAAAATTTTGGGATCAAAATTTTGGGATCAAAATTTTAGGATCAAAATTTTGGGATCAAAATTTTGGGGTGAAAATTTTGGGATCAAAATTTTGGGGTCAAAATTTTGGAATCAAAATTTTGAAGTCAAAATTTTGGGGTGAAAATTTTGGGATCAAAATTTTGGGGTGAAAATTTTGGGATCAAAATTTTGGGGTGAAAATTTTGGGGTGAAAATTTTGGGATCAAAATTTTGGGGTCAAAATTTTGGGATTAAAATTTTGGGATCAAAATTTTGGGGTCAAAATTTTGGGGTGAAAATTTTGAAGTGAAAATTTTGGGATCAAAATTTTGGGATCAAAATTTTAGGATCAAAATTTTGGGTGAAAATTTTCACCCCAAAATTTTGATCCCAAAATTTTCACCCCAAAATTTTGACTTCAAAATTTTGATCCCAAAATTTTTACCCCAAAATTATGACCCCAAAATTTTCACTTCAAAATTTTCACCCCAAAATTTTGATACCAAAATTTTCACCCCAAAATTTTGACTTCAAAATTTTGATCCCAAAATTTTCACCCCAAAATTTTCACATAAAAATTTTGACTCCAAAATTTTGACCCCAAAATTTTGATCCCAAAATTTTGACCACAAAATTTTCATTTCAAAATTTTCACCCCAAAATTTTGACTTCAAAATTTTGACTTCAAAATTTTGATCCCAAAATTTTTACCCCAAAATTATGACCCCAAAATTTTCACTTCAAAATTTTCACCCCAAAATTTTGACCCCAAAATTTTGACCCCAAAATTTTGATCCCAAAATTTTCACCCCAAAATTTTGACCCCAAAATTTTGACCCCAAAATTTTGATCCCAAAATTTTCACCCCAAAATTTTCACCCCAAAATTTTGATCCCAAAATTTTCACTTAAAAATTTTCACCCCAAAATTTTTACCACAAAATTTTGACCCCAAAATTTTGATCCCAAAATTTTCACCCCAAAATTTTCACCCCAAAATTTTGATCCCAAAATTTTCACCCCAAAATTTTCACCCCAAAATTTGGTCCCAAAATTTTCACCCCAAAATTTTGACCCCAAAATTTTCACCCCAAAATTTTGATCCCAAAATTTTCACCCCAAAATTTTCACCCCAAAATTTTGATCCCAAAATTTTCACTTCAAAATTTTCACCCCAAAATTTTCACCCCAAAATTTTGATCCCAAAATTTTCACCCCAAAATTTTGATCCCAAAATTTTCACCCCAAAATTTTGATCCCAAAATTTTCACCCCAAAATTTTGATCCCAAAATTTTCACCCCAAAATTTTCACCCCAAAATTTTGACCACAAAATTTTGACCCCAAAATTTTGATCCCAAAATTTTGACCACAAAATTTTGTCCCCAAAATTTTGACCCCAAAATTTTGATCCCAAAATTTTGACCACAAAATTTTGACCCCAAAATTTTGATCCCAAAATTTTCACCCCAAAATTTTGACCACAAAATTTTCATTTCAAAATTTTCACCCCAAAATTTTGATCGCAAAATTTTCACCCCAAAATTTTGATCCCAAAATTTTCACCCCAAAATTTTCACCCCAAAATTTTGATCCCAAAATTTTCACTTCAAAATTTTCACCCCAAAATTTTGACCCCAAAATTTTGATCCCAAAATTTTCACCCCAAAACTTTCACCCCAAAATTTTGATCCCAAAATTTTCACCCCAAAATTTTGACCACAAAATTTTGTCCCCAAAATTTTGACCCCAAAATTTTGATCCCAAAATTTTCACCCCAAAATTTTGACCACAAAATTTTCATTTCAAAATTTTCACCCCAAAATTTTGATCCCAAAATTTTCACTTCAAAATTTTCACCCCAAAATTTTGACCCCAAAATTTTGACCCCAAAATTTTCACCCCAAAATTTTCACCCCAAAATTTTCACCCCAAAATTTTGATCCCAAAATTTTCACCCCAAAATTTTGACCACAAAATTTTCATTTCAAAATTTTCACCCCAAAATTTTGACCACAAAATTTTGTCCCCAAAATTTTGACCCCAAAATTTTGACCCCAACATTTTGATCCCAAAATTTTCACCCCAAAATTTTGACCACAAAATTTTCATTTCAAAATTTTCACCCCAAAATTTTGATCCCAAAATTTTCACCCCAAAATTTTCCCCCCAAAATTTTGATCCCAAAATTTTCACCCCAAAATTTTCACCCCAAAATTTTGTTCCCAAAATTTTCACTTCAAAATTTTCACCCCAAAATTTTGACCCCAAAATTTTGATCCCAAAATTTTCACCCCAAAATTTTCATTTCAAAATTTTCACCCCAAAATTTTGATCCCAAAATTTTCACCCCAAAATTTTGACTTCAAAATTTTGATCCCAAAATTTTCACCCCAAAATTTTCACCCCAAAATTTTGATCCCAAAATTTTCACCCCAAAATTTTGATCTCAAAATTTTCACCCCAAAATTTTGATCCCAAAATTTTCACCCCAAAATTTTGATCTCAAAATTTTGATCCTAAAATTTTGATCCCAAAATTTTGATCCCAAAATTTTCACTTCAAAATTTTCACCCCAAAATTTTGATACCAAAATTTTGCCCCAAAATTTTGATCCCAAAATTTTGCCCCAAAATTTTGATCCCAAAATTTTGACCCCAAAATTTTGACCACAAAATTTTGTCCCCAAAATTTTGACCCCAAAATTTTGATCCCAAAATTTTCACTTCAAAATTTTCACCCCAAAATTTTCACCCCAAAATTTTGATCCCAAAATTTTCACCCCAAAATTTTGACTTCAAAATTTTGATCCCAAAATTTTCACCCCAAAATTTTCACCCCAAAATTTTGATCCCAAAATTTTCACTTCAAAATTTTCACCCCAAAATTTTGACCCCAAAATTTTGATCCCAAAATTTTCACCCCAAAACTTTCACCCCAAAATTTTGATCCCAAAATTTTCACCCCAAAATTTTGACCACAAAATTTTGTCCCCAAAATTTTGACCCCAAAATTTTGATCCCAAAATTTTCACCCCAAAATTTTGACCACAAAATTTTCATTTCAAAATTTTCACCCCAAAATTTTGATCCCAAAATTTTCACTTCAAAATTTTCACCCCAAAATTTTGACCCCAAAATTTTGACCCCAAAATTTTCACCCCAAAATTTTCACCCCAAAATTTTGATTTCAAAATTTTCACCCCAAAATTTTGATCCCAAAATTTTCACCCCAAAATTTTGACCACAAAATTTTCATTTCAAAATTTTCATTTCAAAATTTTCACCCCAAAATTTTGACCACAAAATTTTGTCCCCAAAATTTTGACCCCAAAATTTTGACCCCAACATTTTGATCCCAAAATTTTCACCCCAAAATTTTGACCACAAAATTTTCATTTCAAAATTTTCACCCCAAAATTTTGATCCCAAAATTTTCACCCCAAAATTTTCACCCCAAAATTTTGACCCCAAAATTTTCACCCCAAAATTTTCACCCCAAAATTTTGATTTCAAAATTTTCACCCCAAAATTTTGATCCCAAAATTTTCACCCCAAAATTTTGACCACAAAATTTTCATTTCAAAATTTTCACCCCAAAATTTTGATCCCAAAATTTTCACTTCAAAATTTTCACCCCAAAATTTTGACCCCAAAATTTTGACCCCAAAATTTTCACCCCAAAATTTTCACCCCAAAATTTTGATTTCAAAATTTTCACCCCAAAATTTTGATCCCAAAATTTTCACCCCAAAATTTTGACCACAAAATTTTCATTTCAAAATTTTCACCCCAAAATTTTGATCCCAAAATTTTCACTTCAAAATTTTCACCCCAAAATTTTGACCCCAAAATTTTGATCCCAAAATTTTCACCCCAAAATTTTCATTTCAAAATTTTCACCCCAAAATTTTGATCCCAAAATTTTCACCCCAAAATTTTCACCCCAAAATTTTCACCCCAAAATTTTGACCCCAAAATTTTGATCCCAAAATTTTCACCCCAAAATTTTGATCCCAAAATTTTCACCCCAAAATTTTGACTTCAAAATTTTGATCCCAAAATTTTCACCCCAAAATTTTCACCCCAAAATTTTGATCTTAAAATTTTCACCCCAAAATTTTCACCCCAAAATTTTCACCCCAAAATTTTGAAGTGAAAATTTTCACCCCAAAATTTTGATCCCAAAATTTTCACTTCAAAATTTTCACCCCAAAATTTTGATCCCAAAATTTTCACCCCAAAATTTTCACCCCAAAATTTTGATCCCAAAATTTTCACCCCAAAATTTTGACCCCAAAATTTTCACCCCAAAATTTTGACCCCAAAATTTTCATTTCAAAATTTTCACTCCAAAATTTTCACCCCAAAATTTTCACCCCAAAATTTTGATCCCAAAATTTTCACCCCAAAATTTTGGGGTGAAAATTTTGAAGTGAAAATTTTGGGATCAAAATTTTGGGATCAAAATTTAAGGATCAAAATTTTGAGATCAAAATTTTGGGGTGAAAATTTTGGGGTGAAAATTTTGGGATCAAAATTTTGGGGTGAAAATTTTGGGATCAAAATTTTGAAGTCAAAATTTTGGGGTGAAAATTTTGGGATCAAAATTTTGGGGTGAAAATTTTGGGGTGAAAATTTTGAAGTGAAAATTTTGGGATCAAAATTTTGGGATCAAAATTTTGGGGTGAAAATTTTGAAGTGAAAATTTTGGGATCAAAATTTTGGGGTGAAAATTTTGAAGTGAAAATTTTGGGGTCAAAATTTTGGGTTGAAAATTTTGGGATCAAAATTTTGGGGTCAAAATTTTGGGGTCGAAATTTTGGGGTCAAAATTTTTATGTGAAAATTTTGGGGTGAAAATTTTGGGATCAAAATTTTGAAGTCAAAATTTTTGGCTGAAAATTTTGGGGTGAAAATTTTGGGATCAAAATTTTGGGGTGAAAATTTTGGGGTGAAAATTTTGGGATCAAAATTTTGGGGTGAAAATTTTGAAGTGAAAATTTTGGGGTCAAAATTTTGGGTTGAAAATTTTGGGATCAAAATTTTGGGGTCAAAATTTTGGGGTCAAAATTTTGGGGTCAAAATTTTGGGGTGAAAATTTTGGGGTGAAAATTTTGGGATCAAAATTTTGGGGTGAAAATTTTGAAGTGAAAATTTTGGGGTCAAAATTTTGGGTTGAAAATTTTGGGATCAAAATTTTGGGGTCAAAATTTTGGGGTCAAAATTTTGGGGTGAAAATTTTGGGATCAAAATTTTGGGGTGAAAATTTTGGGGTGAAAATTTTGGAGTGAAAATTTTGAAATGAAAATTTTGGGGTCAAAATTTTGGGGTGAAAATTTTGGGATCAAAATTTTGGGGTGAAAATTTTGGGGTGAAAATTTTGGGATCAAAATTTTGGGGTCAAAATTTTGGGATCAAAATTTTGGGGTCAAAATTTTGGGGACAAAATTTTGTGGTCAAAATTTTGGGGTGAAAATTTTGGGATCAAAATTTTGGGGTCAAAATTTTGGGGTCAAAATTTTGGGGTGAAAATTTTGAAGTGAAAATTTTGGGATCAAAATTTTGGGGTGAAAATTTTGGGGTGAAAATTTTGGGATCAAAATTTTGGGGTGAAAATTTTGGGGTGAAAATTTTGGGGTGAAAATTTTGAAATGAAAATTTTGACGTCAAAATTTTGGGGTGAAAATTTTGGGATCAAAATTTTGGGGTGAAAATTTTGGGATCAAAATTTTGGGGTCAAAATTTTGGGGTCAAAATTTTGGGGTCAAAATTTTGAAGTGAAAATTTTGGGATCAAAATTTTGGGATCAAAATTTTAGGATCAAAATTTTGGGATCAAAATTTTGGGATGAAAATTTTGGGATCAAAATTTTGGGGTCAAAATTTTGGAATCAAAATTTTGAAGTCAAAATTTTGGGGTGAAAATTTTGGGATCAAAATTTTGGGGTGAAAATTTTGGGATCAAAATTTTGGGGTGAAAATTTTGGGGTGAAAATTTTGGGATCAAAATTTTGGGGTCAAAATTTTGGGATTAAAATTTTGGGATCAAAATTTTGGAGTCAAAATTTTGGGATCAAAATTTTGGGATCAAAATTTTAGGATCAAAATTTTGGGTGAAAATTTTCACCCCAAAATTTTGATCCCAAAATTTTCACCCCAAAATTTTGACTTCAAAATTTTGATCCCAAAATTTTTACCCCAAAATTATGACCCCAAAATTTTCACTTAAAAATTTTCACCCCAAAATTTTGATACCAAAATTTTCACCCCAAAATTTTGACTTCAAAATTTTGATCCCAAAATTTTCACCCCAAAATTTTCACATAAAAATTTTGACTCCAAAATTTTGACCCCAAAATTTTGATCCCAAAATTTTCACCCCAAAATTTTCACCCCAAAATTTTGATCCCAAAATTTTCACCCCAAAATTTTGACCCCAAAATTTTGACCCCAAAATTTTGATCCCAAAATTTTCACCCCAAAATTTTGATCCCAAAATTTTTACCCCAAAATTATGACCCCAAAATTTTCACTTCAAAATTTTCACCCCAAAATTTTGACCCCAAAATTTTGACCCCAAAATTTTGATCCCAAAATTTTCACCCCAAAATTTTGACCCCAAAATTTTGACCCCAAAATTTTCACCCCAAAATTTTGACCCCAAAATTTTCACCCCAAAATTTTTATCCCAAAATTTTCACCCCAAAATTTTGACTTCAAAATTTTGACTTCAAAATTTTGATCCCAAAATTTTTACCCCAAAATTATGACCCCAAAATTTTCACTTCAAAATTTTCACCCCAAAATTTTGACCCCAAAATTTTGACCCCAAAATTTTGATCCCAAAATTTTCACCCCAAAATTTTGACCCCAAAATTTTGACCCCAAAATTTTGATCCCAAAATTTTCACCCCAAAATTTTGATCCCAAAATTTTCACTTAAAAATTTTCACCCCAAAATTTTCACCCCAAAATTTTCACCCCAAAATTTTGATCCCAAAATTTTCACCCCAAAATTTTGACCACAAAATTTTCATTTCAAAATTTTCACCCCAAAATTTTCACCCCAAAATTTTCACCCCAAAATTTTGATCCCAAAATTTTCACCCCAAAATTTTCACCCCAAAATTTTGATCCCAAAATTTTCACCCCAAAATTTTGACGCCAAAATTTTGACCCCAAAATTTTCACCCCAAAATTTTCACCCCAAAATTTTGATCCCAAAATTTTCACCCCAAAATTTTGACCACAAAATTTTCATTTCAAAATTTTCACCCCAAAATTTTGACCACAAAATTTTGTCCCCAAAATTTTGACCCCAAAATTTTGACCCCAACATTTTGATCCCAAAATTTTCACCCCAAAATTTTGACCACAAAATTTTCATTTCAAAATTTTCACCCCAAAATTTTGATCCCAAAATTTTCACCCCAAAATTTTCCCCCCAAAATTTTGATCGCAAAATTTTCACCCCAAAATTTTGATCCCAAAATTTTCACCCCAAAATTTTCACCCCAAAATTTTGATCCCAAAATTTTCACTTCAAAATTTTCACCCCAAAATTTTGACCCCAAAATTTTGATCCCAAAATTTTCACCCCAAAACTTTCACCCCAAAATTTTGATCCCAAAATTTTCACCCCAAAATTTTGACCACAAAATTTTGTCCCCAAAATTTTGACCCCAAAATTTTGATCCCAAAACTTTCACCCCAAAATTTTGACCACAAAATTTTCATTTCAAAATTTTCACCCCAAAATTTTGATCCCAAAATTTTCACTTCAAAATTTTCACCCCAAAATTTTGACCCCAAAATTTTGACCCCAAAATTTTCACCCCAAAATTTTCACCCCAAAATTTTCACCCCAAAATTTTGATCCCAAAATTTTCACCCCAAAATTTTGACCACAAAATTTTCATTTCAAAATTTTCACCCCAAAATTTTGACCACAAAATTTTGTCCCCAAAATTTTGACCCCAAAATTTTGACCCCAACATTTTGATCCCAAAATTTTCACCCCAAAATTTTGACAACAAAATTTTCATTTCAAAATTTTCACCCCAAAATTTTGATCCCAAAATTTTCAACCCAAAATTTTCCCCCCAAAATTTTGATCCCAAAATTTTCACCCCAAAATTTTCACCCCAAAATTTTGTTCCCAAAATTTTCACTTCAAAATTTTCACCCCAAAATTTTGACCCCAAAATTTTGATCCCAAAATTTTCACCCCAAAATTTTCATTTCAAAATTTTCACCCCAAAATTTTGATCCCAAAATTTTCACCCCAAAATTTTGACCCCAAAATTTTCACCCCAAAATTTTCACCCCAAAATTTTCACCCCAAAATTTTGATCCCAAAATTTTCACCCCAAAATTTTGACCACAAAATTTTCATTTCAAAATTTTCACCCCAAAATTTTGACCACAAAATTTTGTCCCCAAAATTTTGACCCCAAAATTTTGACCCCAACATTTTGATCCCAAAATTTTCACCCCAAAATTTTGACCACAAAATTTTCATTTCAAAATTTTCACCCCAAAATTTTGATCCCAAAATTTTCACCCCAAAATTTTCCCCCCAAAATTTTGATCACAAAATTTTCACCCCAAAATTTTGTTCCCAAAATTTTCACTTCAAAATTTTCACCCCAAAATTTTGACCCCAACATTTTGATCCCAAAATTTTCACCCCAAAATTTTGACCACAAAATTTTCATTTCAAAATTTTCACCCCAAAATTTTGATCCCAAAATTTTCACCCCAAAATTTTCACCCCAAAATTTTGATCTCAAAATTTTCACCCCAAAATTTTGATCCCAAAATTTTCACCCCAAAATTTTGATCTCAAAATTTTGATCCTAAAATTTTGATCCCAAAATTTTGATCCCAAAATTTTCACTTCAAAATTTTCACCCCAAAATTTTGATACCAAAATTTTGCCCCAAAATTTTGATCCCAAAATTTTGACCCCAAAATTTTGACCACAAAATTTTGTCCCCAAAATTTTGACCCCAAAATTTTGATCGCAAAATTTTCACTTCAAAATTTTCACCCCAAAATTTTCACCCCAAAATTTTGATCCCAAAATTTTCACCCCAAAATTTTGACTTCAAAATTTTGATCCCAAAATTTTCACCCCAAAATTTTGACCACAAAATTTTGTCCCCAAAATTTTGACCCCAAAATTTTGACCCCAACATTTTGATCCCAAAATTTTCACCCCAAAATTTTGACCACAAAATTTTGTCCCCAAAATTTTGACCCCAAAATTTTGACCCCAACATTTTGATCCCAAAATTTTCACCCCAAAATTTTGACCACAAAATTTTCATTTCAAAATTTTCACCCCAAAATTTTGATCCCAAAATTTTCACCCCAAAATTTTCACCCCAAAATTTTGATCCCAAAATTTTCACTTCAAAATTTTCACCCCAAAATTTTGACCCCAAAATTTTGACCCCAAAATTTTGATCCCAAAATTTTCACCCCAAAATTTTCACCCCAAAATTTTGATCCCAAAATTTTCACCCCAAAATTTTCACCCCAAAATTTTGATCCCAAAATTTTCACTTCAAAATTTTCACCCCAAAATTTTGACCCCAAAATTTTGATCCCAAAATTTTCACCCCAAAACTTTCACCCCAAAATTTTGATCCCAAAATTTTCACCCCAAAATTTTGACCACAAAATTTTGTCCCCAAAATTTTGACCCCAAAATTTTGATCCCAAAATTTTCACCCCAAAATTTTGACCACAAAATTTTCATTTCAAAATTTTCACCCCAAAATTTTGATCCCAAAATTTTCACTTCAAAATTTTCACCCCAAAATTTTGACCCCAAAATTTTGACCCCAAAATTTTCACCCCAAAATTTTCACCCCAAAATTTTGATTTCAAAATTTTCACCCCAAAATTTTGATCCCAAAATTTTCACCCCAAAATTTTGACCACAAAATTTTCATTTCAAAATTTTCACCCCAAAATTTTGACCACAAAATTTTGTCCCCAAAATTTTGACCCCAAAATTTTGACCCCAACATTTTGATCCCAAAATTTTCACCCCAAAATTTTGACCACAAAATTTTCATTTCAAAATTTTCACCCCAAAATTTTGATCCCAAAATTTTCACCCCAAAATTTTCACCCCAAAATTTTGATCCCAAAATTTTCACCCCAAAATTTTCACCCCAAAATTTTGTTCCCAAAATTTTCACTTCAAAATTTTCACCCCAAAATTTTGACCCCAAAATTTTGATCCCAAAATTTTCACCCCAAAATTTTCATTTCAAAATTTTCACCCCAAAATTTTGATCCCAAAATTTTCACCCCAAAATTTTCACCCCAAAATTTTGACCCCAAAATTTTGACCCCAAAATTTTGATCCCAAAATTTTCACCCCAAAATTTTGACTTCAAAATTTTGATCCCAAAATTTTCACCCCAAAATTTTCACCTCAAAATTTTCACCCCAAAATTTTCACCCCAAAATTTTGATCTTAAAATTTTCACCCCAAAATTTTGAAGTGAAAATTTTCACCCCAAAATTTTGATCCCAAAATTTTCACTTCAAAATTTTCACCCCAAAATTTTGATCCCAAAATTTTCACCCCAAAATTTTCACCCCAAAATTTTGATCCCAAAATTTTCACCCCAAAATTTTGACCCCAAAATTTTCACCCCAAAATTTTGACCCCAAAATTTTCATTTCAAAATTTTCACTCCAAAATTTTCACCCCAAAATTTTCACCCCAAAATTTTGATCCCAAAATTTTCACCCCAAAATTTTGGGGTGAAAATTTTGAAGTGAAAATTTTGGGATCAAAATTTTGGGATCAAAATTTAAGGATCAAAATTTTGAGATCAAAATTTTGGGGTGAAAATTTTGGGGTGAAAATTTTGGGATCAAAATTTTGGGGTGAAAATTTTGGGATCAAAATTTTGAAGTCAAAATTTTGGGGTGAAAATTTTGGGATCAAAATTTTGGGGTGAAAATTTTGGGGTGAAAATTTTGAAGTGAAAATTTTGGGATCAAAATTTTGGGATCAAAATTTTGGGGTGAAAATTTTGAAGTGAAAATTTTGGGATCAAAATTTTGGGGTGAAAATTTTGAAGTGAAAATTTTGGGGTCAAAATTTTGGGTTGAAAATTTTGGGATCAAAATTTTGGGGTCAAAATTTTGGGGTCGAAATTTTGGGGTCAAAATTTTTATGTGAAAATTTTGGGGTGAAAATTTTGGGATCAAAATTTTGAAGTCAAAATTTTGGGCTGAAAATTTTGGGGTGAAAATTTTGGGATCAAAATTTTGGGGTGAAAATTTTGGGGTGAAAATTTTG
>CATOAT010000106.1:0-179310 GCA_951394125.1 Epistrophe eligans | reverse complement strand
CCCAAAATTTTTACCCCAAAATTTTCACCCCAAAATATTCACATACAAATTTTGACCCCAAAATTTCGACCCCAAAATTTGACCTCAAAATTTTGTTCCAAAATTTTCACTTCAAAATTTTCTTCCCAAAATTTTCACATAAAAATTTTGACCCCAAAATTTCGACCCAAAATTTTCATCCCAAAATTTTGATTCCAAAATTTTGATCCAAAATTTGATCCCAAATTTTGATCCCAAAATTTTCACACCCAAAATTTTGATCCCAAAATTTTCACCCCAAAATTTTGGGATCAAAATTTTGGGGTCAAAATTTGGGGTCAAAATTTGGGGTCGAAATTTTGGGGTCGAAATTTTGGGGTCGAAATTTTGGGGTCGAATTTTGGGATCAAAATTTTGGGTCGAAATTTTGGGGTCAAAATTTGTATGTGAATATTTTGGGGTGTAAATTTTGGGGTAAAAATTTTGGGATCAAATGGAGTCGAAATTTTGGGTCAAAATTTTTATGTGAAAATTTTGGGGTGAAAATTTTAGGGAGAAAATTTTGGGATCAAAATTTTGGGGGTCAAAATTTTGGGGTGAAAATTTTGGGATCAAAATTTTGGGATCAAAATTTTGGGATCAAATTTGGGTCGAAAAATTTCGACCCCAAAATTTTGACCCCAAAATTTTGATCCCAAAATTTTCACCCTTAAATTTTGATCCCAAAATTTTGATCCCAAAATTTTGACCCCAAAATTTTAATCCCAAAATTTTCACTAAAATTTTGACCCCCAAAATTTTGATCCCAAAATTTTCACCCCAAAATTTTCACATAAAAATTTTGGGGTGAAAATTTTGGGATCAAAATTTTGGGGTCAAAATTTTGGGGTAGAAATTTTGGGGGTCAAAATTTTAGGGTCAAAATTTTGGGGTCAAAATTTTGGGGTCGAAATTTTGGGGTCGAAATTTTTATGTGAAAATTTTGGGGTCAAAATTTTGGGGTCAAAATTTTGGGATCAAAATTTTGGGATCAAAATTTAGGGGTCGAAATTTTGGGATCAAAATTTTGGGATCAAAATTTTGGGATCAAAATTTTGGGGTCGAAATTTTGGGGTCAAAATTTTTATGTGAAAATTTTGGGGTGAAAATTTTGGGATCAAAATTTTGGGGTCAAAATTTTGGGGTGAAAATTTTGGGATCAAAATTTTGGGATCAAAATTTTAGTATCAAAATTTTGGAGTCAAAATTTTGGGGGTGAAAATTTTGGGATCAAAATTTTGGGGTCAAAATTTTGGGGTGAAAATTTTGGGATCAAAATTTTGGGGTTAAAATTTTGGGGTGAAAATTTTGGGGTGAAAATTTTGGGGTGAAAATTTTGGGATCAAAATTTTGGGATCAAAATTTGGGGGTAAAAATTTTGGGATCAAAATTTTGCGGTCAAAATTTTGGGATCAAAATTTTGGGATCAAAAATTTTGGGGTAAAAATTTTGGGGTCGAAATTTTGGGGTCAAAATTTGTATGTGAAAATTTTGGGGTGAAAATTTTGGGGTGAAAATTTTGGGATCAAAATTTTGGGGTGAAAATTTTGGGATCAAAATTTTGGGATCAAAATTTTGGGATCAAAATTTTGGGGTCGAAATTTTGGGATCAAAATTTTGGGGTAAAAATTTTGCGGTGAAAATTTTGGGGTCAAAATTTTGGGATCAAAATTTTGGGATCAAAATTTTGGGATCAAAATTTTGGGGTCGAAATTTTTGGGATCAAAATTTTGGGGGTCAAAATTTTGGGGTGAAAATTTTGGGATCAAAATTTTGGGATCAAAATTTTGGGTTCAAAACTTTGGGGTCAAAATTTTAGGGGTCAAAATTTTGGGGGTCAAAATTTTGGGATCAAAATTTGTGGTCAAAATTTTGGGATCAAAATTTTGGGATCAAAATTTTGGGGTCGAAATTTTGGGATCAAAATTTTGGGGTCAAGATTTTGGGGGGCAAAATTTTGGGGTCAAAATTTTGGGGTGAAAATTTTGGGATCAAAATTTTGGGGTCAAAATTTTGGGGTGAAATTTTGGGATCAAAATTTTGGGGTAAAAATTTTGGGATCAAAATTTTGGGGTCAAAATTTTGGGCGTGAAAATTTTGGGATCAAAATTTTGGGGTCAAAATTTTGGTGAAAATTTTGGGATCAAAATTTTGGGATCAAAATTTTAGGATCAAAATTTTGGGGTCAACATTTTGGGGTGAAAATTTTGAAGTGAAAATTTTGGGATCAAAATTTTGGGGTGAAAATTTTGGGATCAAAATTTTGGGGTCAAAATTTTGGGATTAAAATTTTGGGATCAAAATTTTGGGGGTCAAAATTTTGGGGTCAAAATTTTGGGGTCGAAATTTTGTGATCAAAATTTTGGCGTCAAAATTTTGGGATCAAAATTTTGGGGTGAAAATTTTGGGATCAAAATTTTGGGGTCAAAATTTTGGGGTAGAAATTTTGGGATCAAAATTTTAGGGTCAAAATTTTGAGGTCAAAATTTTGGGGTCGAAATTTTGGGGTCAAAATTTGTATGTGAAAATTTTGGGTGTGAAAATTTTGGGATCAAAATTTTGGGGTCAAAATTTTGGGTGTGAAAATTTTGGGATCAAAATTTTGGGGTCAAAATTTTGGGGTGGAAAATTTTGGGATCAAAATTTTGTGGTCAAAATTTTGGGGTGAAAATTTTGGGATCAAAATATTGGGATCAAAATTTTGGGATCAAATTTGGATCGAAAAATTTCGACCCCAAAATTTTGACCCTAAAATTTTGATCCCAAAATTTTCACCTTAAAATTTTGATCCCAAAATTTTGATCCCAAAATTTTGACCCCAAAATTTTGATCCCAAAATTTTCACTTCAAAATTTTTCACCCCAAAATGTTGACCCCAAAATTTTGACCCTAAAATTTTGATCCCAAAATTTTCACCTTAAAATTTTGATCCCAAAATTTTGATCCCAAAATTTTGACCCCCAAAATTTTGATCCCAAAATTTTCACTTCAAAATTTTCACCCCCAAAATTTTGACCCCAAAATTTTGATCCTAAAATTTTGATCCCAAAATTTTGATCCCAAAATTTTCACTCAAAATTTTGACCCCAAAATTTTGATCCCAAAATTTTCACCCCAAAATTTTGACCCCAAAATTTTGATCCCAAAATTTTGACCCCAAAATTTTGATCCCAAAATTTTCACTTCAAAATTTTCACCCCAAAATGTTGACCCCCAAAATTTTGATCCTAAAATTTTGATCCCAAAATTTTCACCAAAATTTTGACCCCAAAATTTTGATCCCAAAATTTTCACCCCAAAATTTTCACATACAAATTTTGACCCCAAAATTTCGACCCTCCAAAATTTTTACCCCAAAATTTTGATCCCAAAATTTTCACCCCCAAAATTTTGACCCCCAAAATTTTGATCCCAAAATTTTCACTTCAAAATTTTCACCCCAAAATGTTGACCCCAAAATTTTGACCCTAAAATTTTGATCCCAAAATTTTCACCTTAAAATTTTGATCCCAAAATTTTGATCCCAAAATTTTGACCCCAAAATTTTGATCCCAAAATTTTCACTTCAAAATTTTCACCCCAAAATTTTTACCCCAAAATTTTGATCCCAAAATTTTCACCCCCAAAATTTTGACCCCCAAAATTTTGATCCCAAAATTTTGAAGTGAAAATTTTGGGATCAAAATTTTGGGGTCAAAATTTTGGGGTGAAAATTTTGGGATCAAAATTTTGGGGTAAAAATTTTGGGGTCGAAATTTTGGGGTCAAAATTTGTATGTGAAAATTTTGGGGTGAAAATTTTGGGGTGAAAATTTTGGGATCAAAATTTTGGGGTCAAAATTTTGGTGAAAATTTTGGGATCAAAATTTTGGGATCAAAATTTTAGGATCAAAATTTTGGGGGTCAACATTTTGGGGTGAAAATTTTGAAGTGAAAATTTTGGGATCAAAATTTTGGGGTCAAAATTTTGGGATCAAAATTTTGGGGTCAAAATTTTGGGGTGAAAATTTTGGGATCAAAATTTTGGGGTCAAAATTTTGGTGAAAATTTTGGGATCAAAATTTTGGGATCAAAATTTTAGGATCAAAATTTTGGGGTCAACATTTTGGGGTGAAAATTTTGAAGTGAAAATTTTGGGATCAAAATTTTGGGGTCAAAATTTTGGGATCAAAATTTTGGGATCAAAATTTTAAGGTGAAAATTTTGGGATCAAAATTTTAGGGTCAAAATTTTGGGGTCAACATTTTGGGGTGAAAATTTTGAAGTGAAAATTTTGGGATCAAAATTTTGGGGTCAAAATTTTGGGATCAAAATTTTGGGATCAAAATTTTAAGGTGAAAATTTTGGGATCAAAATTTTAGGGTCAAAATTTTGGGGTCGAAATTTTTCGATCCAAATTTGATCCCAAAATTTTGATCCCAATATTTTGATCCCAAAATTTTCACCCCAAAATTTTGACCCCAAAATTTTGATCCCAAAATTTTGACGCCAAAATTTTGATCCTAAAATTTTGATCCCAAAATTTCGACCCCAAAATTTTGACCCCAAAATTTTGACCCCAAAATTTTGATCACAAAATTTTCACCCCAAAATTTTGACCCCAAAATTTTGATCCCAAAATTTTGACCCCAAAATTTTGACCCCAAAATTTTGATCCTAAAATTTTGATCCCAAAATTTTGATCCCAAAATTTTGATCCCAAAATTTTGATCCAAAAATTTTCACCCCAAAATTTTGACCCCAAAATTTTGATCCCAAAATTTTCACCCCAAAATTTTCACATACAAATTTTGACCCCAAAATTTCGACCCCAAAATTTTGACCTCAAAATTTTGACCCTAAAATTTTGATCCCAAAATTTCTACCCCAAAATTATGACCCCAAAATTTTGATCCCAAAATTTTCACCCCAAAATTTTGATCCCAAAATTTTGACGCCAAAATTTTGATCCCAAAATTTCGACCCCAAAATTTTGACCCCAAAATTTTGACCCCAAAATTTTGATCCCAAAATTTTAACCCCAAAATTTTGACCCCAAAATTTTGATCCCAAAATTTTCACCCCAAAATTTTGATCCCAAAATTTTGATCCAAATATTTTCATCCCAAAATTTTGATCCAAAAATTTTCACCCCAAAATTTTGATCCCAAAATTTTCACCCCAAAAGATTTTGGGATCAAAATTTTGGGGGTCAAAATTTTGGGGTGAAAATTTTGGGATCAAAATTTTGGGGTCAAAATTTTGGGGTCAAAATTTTGGGGTCGAAATTTTGGGATCAAAATTTTAGGATCAAAATTTTGGCGTCAAAATTTTGGGATCAAAATTTTTGGAGTCGAAATTTTGGGGGTCAAAATTTTTATGTGAAAATTTTGGGGTGAAAATATTGAAATCAAAATTTTGGGTGTCAAAATTTTGGGGTGAAAATTTTGGGATCAAAATTTTGGGATCAAAATTTTGGGATCAAAATTTTGGGATCAAAATTTTGGGGGTCGAAATTTTGGGCTCAAAATTTTTATGTGAAAATTTTGGGGTGAAAATTTTGAAGTGAAAATTTTGGGATCAAAATTTTGAGGTCAAAATTTTGGGGTCGAAATTTTGGGGTCAAAATTTTGGGGTCGAAATTTTGGGATCAAAATTTTAGGATCAAATTTTGGCGTCAAAATTTTGGGATCAAAATTTTGGGTGTGAAAATTTTGGGATCAAAATTTTGGGGTCAAAATTTTGGGGTCGAAATTTTGGGCTCAAAATTTTTATGTGAAAATTTTGGGGTGAAAATTTTGAAGTGAAAATTTTGGGATCAAAATTTTGAGGTCAAAATTTTGGGGTCGAAATTTTGGGGTCAAAATTTTGGGGGTCGAAATTTTGGGATCAAAATTTTAGGATCAAAATTTTGGCGTCAAAATTTTGGGATCAAAATTTTGGGGTGAAAATTTTGGGATCAAAATTTTGGGGTCAAAATTTTGGGGTAGAAATTTTGGGATCAAAATTTTAGGGTCAAAATTTTAAGGTCAAAATTTTGGGGTCGAAATTTTGGGGTCAAAATTTGTATGTGAAAATTTTGGGGTGAAAAATTTGGGATCAAAATTTTGGGGGTGAAAATTTTTGGATCAAAATTTTAGGATCAAAATTTTGGTATCAAAATTTTGGGATCAAAATTTTGGGGTCAAAATTTTGGGTGGTGAAAATTTTGGGATCAAAATTTTGGGATCAAAATTTTGGGATCAAAATTTAGGGGTCGAAATTTTGGGGTCGAAATTTTGGGGTCGAAATTTTGGGGTCGAAATTTTGGGATCAAAATTTTGGGATCAAAATTTTGGGGTCAAAATTTTGGGGTCAAAATTTTGGGGTCGAAATTTTGGGGTCGAAATTTTTATGTGAAAATTTTGGGGTCAAAATTTTGGGGTCGAAATTTTGGGAGGTCGAAATTTTGGGGTCGAAATTTTGGGATCAAAATTTTTGGGATCAAAATTTTGGGGTCAAAATTTTGGGGTCAAAATTTTGGGGTCGAAATTTTGGGGGTCGAAATTTTTATGTGAAAATTTTGGGGTCAAAATTTTGGGGTCAAAATTTTGGGATCAAAATTTTGGGATCAAAATTTAGGGGTCGAAATTTTGGGGTCAAAATTTTTATGTGAAAATTTTGGGGTGAAAATTTTGGGATCAAAATTTTGGGGTCAAAATTTTGGGGTGAAAATTTTGGGATCAAAATTTTGGGATCAAAATTTTAGTATCAAAATTTTGTAGTCAAAATTTTGGGGGTGAAAATTTTGGGATCAAAATTTTGGGATCAAAATTTAAGGATCAAAATTTTGGGGTCAAAATTTTGGGGTGAAAATTTTGGGATCAAAATTTTGGGGTCAAAATTTTGGGGGTGAAAATTTTGGGATCAAAATTTTGGGGTCAAAATTTTGGTGAAAATTTTGGGATCAAAATTTTGGGGGTCAAAATTTTGGGATCAAAATTTTGGGATCAAAATTTAAGGTGAAAATTTTGGGATCAAAATTTTGGGGTCAAAATTTTGGGGTCAAAATTTTGGGGGTCGAAGTTTTTCGACCCAAATTTGATCCCAAAATTTTGATCCCAAAATTTTGATCCCAAAATTTTCACCCCAAAATTTTGACCCCAAAATCTTGATCCCAAAATTTTGGGATCAAAATTTTGGGATCAAAATTTTAGGATCAAAATTTTGGGGTCAAAATTTTGGGTGTGAAAATTTTTGGGATCAAAATTTTGGCGGTCAAAATTTTGGGGTGAAAATTTTGGGATCAAAATTTTTGGGATCAAAATTTTGGGATCAAAATTTTGGGGTCAAAATTTTGGGGTGAAAATTTTGGGATCAAAATTTTGTGGTCAAAATTTTGGGATCAAAATTTTGGGATCAAAATTTTGGGGGTAAAAATTTTGGGGGTCGAAATTTTGGGGTCAAAATTTGTATGCGAAAATTTTGGGGTGAAAATTTTGGGGTGAAAATCTTTTGGGATCAAAATTTTGGTGTGAAAATTTTGGGATCAAAATTTTGGGATCAAAATTTTGGGATCAAAATTTTTAGGATCAAAATTTTGGGGTCAAAATTTTGGGGGTCAAAATTTTGGGATCAAAATTTTGGGGTCAAAATTTTGGGGTGAACATTTTGGGATCAAAATTTTGGGGTCAAAATTTTGGTGAAAATTTTGGGATCAAAATTTTGGGATCAAAATTTTAGGATCAAATTTTGGGGTCAACATTTTGGGGTGAAAATTTTGAAGTGAAAATTTTGGGGTCAACATTTTGAGGTGAAAATTTTGAAGTGAAAATTTTGGGATCAAAATTTTAAGGTGAAAATTTTGGGATCAAAATTTTAGGGTCAAAATTTTGGGGTCAAAATTTTGGGGTCGAAATTTTTCGACCCAAATTTGATCCAAAAATTTTGATCCCAAAATTTTGATCCCAAAATTTTCACCCCAAAATTTTGACCCCAAAATTTTGATCCTAAAATTTTGATCCCAAAATTTTGATCCCAAAATTTTGATCCCAAAATTTTGATTCCAAAATTTTGATTCCAAAATTTTGTTCCCAAAATTTTGATCCCAAAATTTTGATCCCAAAATTTTCACCCCAAAATTTTGATCCCAAAATTTTGGGATCAAAATTTTAGGATCAAAATTTTGGGGTCAAAATTTTGGGGTGAAAATTTTGGGATCAAAATTTTGGGGTGAAAACTTTGGGATCAAAATTTTGGGATCAAAATTTTGGGAACAAAATTTTGGAATCAAAATTTTGGAATCAAAATTTTGGGATCAAAATTTTGGGATCAAAATTTTGGGATCAAAATTTTAGGATCAAAATTTTGGGGTCAAAATTTTGGGGTGAAAATTTTGGGATCAAAATTTTGGGATCAAAATTTTTGGATCAAAATTTTGTGGTCAAAATTTTGGGATCAAAATTTTGGGATCAAAATTTTGGGGTCGAAATTTTGGGATCTAAATTTTGGAATCAAAATTTTAGGATCAAAATTTTGGGGTCAAAATTTTGGGGTGGAAAAATGGATCCAAAAATTTTCACCCCAAAATTTTGACCCCAAAATTTTGATCCCAAAATTTTCATCCCAAAATTTTCACCCCAAAATTTTCACATACAAATTTTGACCCCAAAATTTCGACCCCAAAATTTTGACCTCAAAATTTTGATCCCAAAATTTTCACTTCAAAATTTTCACCCCAAAATTTTCATATAAAAATTTTGACCCCAAAATTTTGATCCCAAAATTTTGATTCCAAAATTTTGTTCCCAAAATTTTGATCCCAAAATTTTGATCCCAAAATTTTCACCCCAAAATTTTGACCCCAAAATTTTGATCCCAAAATTTTCACCCCAAAATTTTGGGATGAAAATTTTGGAGTCAAAATTTTGGGGTGAAAATTTTGGGATCAAAATTTTGGGATCAAAATTTTGGGATCAAAATTTTGGAATCAAAATTTTGGGATCAAAATTTTGGGGTCGAAATTTTGGGGTCAAAATTTTTATGTGAAAATTTTGGGGTGAAAATTTTGGGATCAAAATTTTGGGGTCAAAATTTTGGGGTGAAAATTTTGTGGTCGAAATTTTGGGATCAAAATTTTAGGATCAAAATTTTGGCGTCAAAATTTTGGGATCAAAATTTTGGAGTCGAAATTTTGGGGTCGAAATTTTGGGATCTAAATTTTGGGATCAAAATTTTAGGATCAAAATTTTGGGGTCAAAATTTTGGGGTGGAAATTTTGGGATCAAAATTTTGGGATCAAAGTTTTGGGGTGAAAATTTTGGGATAAAAATTTTGGGATCAAAATTTTGGGGTCAAAATTTTGGGGTCAAAATTTTGGGATCAAAATTTTGGGATCAAAATTTTGGGATCAAAATTTTGGGGTCGAAATTTTGGGATCTAAATTTTGGGATCAAAATTTTAGGATCAAAATTTTGGGGTCAAAATTTTGGGGTTGAAATTTTGGGATCAAAATTTTGGGATCAAAATTTTGGGATCAAAATTTTGGGGTCAAAATTTTGGGGTGAAAATTTTGGGATCAAAATTTTGTGGTCAAAATTTTGGGGTGAAAATTTTGTGGTCGAAATTTTGGGATCAAAATTTTAGGATCAAAATTTTGGCGTCAAAATTTTGGGATCAAAATTTTGGAGTCGAAATTTTGGGGTCGAAATTTTGGGATCTAAATTTTGGGATCAAAATTTTAGGATCAAAATTTTGGGGTCAAAATTTTGGGGTGGAAATTTTGGGATCAAAATTTTGGGATCAAAATTTTGGGATCAAAATTTTGGGATCAAAGTTTTGGGGTGAAAATTTTGGGATAAAAATTTTGGGATCAAAATTTTGGGGTCAAAATTTTGGGGTGAAAATTTTGGGATCAAAATTTTGTGGTCAAAACTTTGGGATCAAAATTTGGGATCAAAATTTTAGGATCAAAATTTTGGGGTCAAAATTTTGGGGTGGAAATTTTGGGATCAAAATTTTGGGATCAAAATTTTGGGGTCAAAATTTTGGGGTGAAAATTTTGGGATCAAAATTTTGGGATCAAAATTTTGGGATCAAAATTTTGGGATCAAAATTTTGGGGTCGAAATTTTGGGATCTAAATTTTGGGATCAAAATTTTAGGATCAAAATTTTGGGGTCAAAATTTTGGGGTGGAAATTTTGGGATCAAAATTTTGGGATCAAAATTTTGGGATCAAAATTTTGGGATCAAAGTTTTGGGGTGAAAATTTTGGGATAAAAATTTTGGGATCAAAATTTTGGGGTCAAAATTTTGGGGTGAAAATTTTGGGATCAAAATTTTGTGGTCAAAATTTTGGGATCAAAATTTTGGGATCAAAATTTTGGGATCAAAGTTTTGGGGTGAAAATTTTGGGATAAAAATTTTGGGATCAAAGTTTTGGGGTGAAAATTTTGGGATAAAAATTTTGGGATCAAAATTTTGGGATCAAAATTTTGGGATCAAAATTTTGGGGTCGAAATTTTGGGATCTAAATTTTGGGATCAAAATTTTAGGATCAAAATTTTGGGGTCAAAATTTTGGGGTGGAAATTTTGGGATCAAAATTTTGGGATCAAAATTTTGGGATCAAAATTTTGGGATCAAAGTTTTGGGGTGAAAATTTTGGGATAAAAATTTTGGGATCAAAATTTTGGGGTCAAAATTTTGGGGTGAAAATTTTGGGATCAAAATTTTGTGGTCAAAATTTTGGGATCAAAATTTTGGGGTCAAAATTTTGGGGTCAAAATTTTGGGATCAAAATTTTGGGATCAAAATTTTGGGATCAAAATTTTGGGGTCGAAATTTTGGGATCTAAATTTTGGGATCAAAATTTTAGGATCAAAATTTTGGGGTCAGAATTTTGGGGTGGAAATTTTGGGATCAAAATTTTGGGATCAAAATTTTGGGATCAAAATTTTGGGGTCAAAATTTTGGGGTGAAAATTTTGGGATCAAAATTTTGTGGTCAAAATTTTGGGGTGAAAATTTTGTGGTCGAAATTTTGGGATCAAAATTTTAGGATCAAAATTTTGGCGTCAAAATTTTGGGATCAAAATTTTGGAGTCGAAATTTTGGGGTCGAAATTTTGGGATCTAAATTTTGGGATCAAAATTTTAGGATCAAAATTTTGGGGTCAAAATTTTGGGGTGGAAATTTTGGGATCAAAATTTTGGGATCAAAATTTTGGGATCAAAATTTTGGGATCAAAGTTTTGGGGTGAAAATTTTGGGATAAAAATTTTGGGATCAAAATTTTGGGGTCAAAATTTTGGGGTCAAAATTTTGGGATCAAAATTTTGTGGTCAAAATTTTGGGATCAAAATTTTGGGATCAAAATTTTGGGGTCGAAATTTTGGGATCTAAATTTTGGGATCAAAATTTTAGGATCAAAATTTTGGGGTCGAAATTTTGGAATCAAAATTTTGGAATCAAAATTTTGGGATCAAAATTTTGGGGTCGAAATTTTGGGGTCAAAATTTTTATGTGAAAATTTTGGGGTGAAAATTTCGGGATCAAAATTTTGGGGTCAAAATTTTGGGGTGAAAATTTTGTGGTCGAAATTTTGGGATCAAAATTTTAGGATCAAAATTTTGGCGTCAAAATTTTGGGATCAAAATTTTGGAGTCGAAATTTTGGGGTCGAAATTTTGGGATCTAAATTTTGGGATCAAAATTTTAGGATCAAAATTTTGGGGTCAAAATTTTGGGGTGGAAATTTTGGGATCAAAATTTTGGGATCAAAATTTTGGGATCAAAATTTTGGGATCAAAGTTTTGGGGTGAAAATTTTGGGATAAAAATTTTGGGATCAAAATTTTGGGGTCAAAATTTTGGGGTGAAAATTTTGGGATCAAAATTTTGTGGTCAAAATTTTGGGATCAAAATTTTGGGATCAAAATTTTGGGGTAAAAATTTTGGGGTCGAAATTTTGGGGTCAAAATTTGTAGCGAAAATTTTGGGGTGAAAATTTTGGGGTGAAAATTTTGGGATCAAAATTTTGGGGTGAAAATTTTGGGATCAAAATTTTGGGATCAAAATTTTGGGATCAAAATTTTAGGATCAAAATTTTGGGGTCAAAATTTTGGGGTCAAAATTTTGGGATCAAAATTTCGGGGTCAAAATTTTGGGGTGAACATTTTGGGATCAAAATTTTGGGATCAAAATTTTAGGATCAAATTTTGGGGTCAACATTTTGGGGTGAAAATTTTGAAGTGAAAATTTTGGGGTCAACATTTTGAGGTGAAAATTTTGAAGTGAAAATTTTGGGATCAAAATTTTAAGGTGAAAATTTTGGGATCAAAATTTTAGGGTCAAAATTTTGGGGTCAAAATTTTGGGGTCGAAATTTTACGACCCAAATTTGATCCAAAAATTTTGATCCCAAAATTTTGATCCCAAAATTTTCACCCCAAAATTTTGACCCCAAAATTTTGATCCTAAAATTTTGATCCCAAAATTTTGATCCCAAAATTTTTATCCCAAAATTTTGATTCCAAAATTTTGATTCCAAAATTTTGTTCCCAAAATTTTGATCCCAAAATTTTGATCCCAAAATTTTCACCCCAAAATTTTGATCCCAAAATTTTGGGATCAAAATTTTAGGATCAAAATTTTGGGGTCAAAATTTTGGGGTGAAAATTTTGGGATCAAAATTTTGGGGTGAAAATTTTGGGATCAAAATTTTGGGATCAAAATTTTGGGAACAAAATTTTGGAATCAAAATTTTGGAATCAAAATTTTGGGATCAAAATTTTGGGATCAAAATTTTAGGATCAAAATTTTGGGGTCAAAATTTTGGGGTGAAAATTTTGGAATCAAAATTTTGGGATCAAAATTTTTGGATCAAAATTTTGTGGTCAAAATTTTGGGATCAAAATTTTGGGATCAAAATTGTGGGGTCAAAATTTTGGGATCTAAATTTTGGGATCAAAATTTTGGGGTCAAAATTTTGGGGTGAAAATTTTGGGATCAAAATTTTGGGATCAAAATTTTTGGATCAAAATTTTGTGGTCAAAATTTTGGGATCAAAATTTTGGGATCAAAATTTTGGGATCAAAATTTTGGGGTCGAAATTTTGGGATCTAAATTTTGGGATCAAAATTTTAGGATCAAAATTTTGGGGTCAAAATTTTGGGGTGAAAATTTTTGGATCAAAATTTTGGGGTCAAAATTTTGGGGTGAAAATTTTTGGATCAAAATTTTGGGGTCAAAATTTTGGTGAAAATTTTGGGATCAAAATTTTGGGATCAAAATTTTAGGATCAAAATTTTGGGGGCAAAATTTTGGGGTGAAAATTTTGAAGTGAAAATTTTGGGATCAAAATTTTGGGGTCAAAATTTTGGGATCAAAATTTTGGGGTCAAAATTTTGGGGTGAAAATTTTGGGATCAAAATTTTGGGATCAAAATTTTAGTATCAAAATTTTGTAGTCAAAATTTTGGGGTGAAAATTTTGGGATCAAAATTTAAGGATCAAAATTTTGGGGTCAAAATTTTGGGGTGAAAATTTTGGGATCAAAATTTTGGGGTCAAAATTTTGGGGTGAAAATTTTGGGATCAAAATTTTGGGGTCAAAATTTTGGTGAAAATTTTGGGATCAAAATTTTGGGGTCAAAATTTTGGGATCAAAATTTTGGGATCAAAATTTAAGGTGAAAATTTTGGGATCAAAATTTTGGGGTCAAAATTTTGGGGTCAAAATTTTGGGGTCGAAATTTTTCGACCCAAATTTGATCCCAAAATTTTGATCCCAAAATTTTGATCCCAAAATTTTCACCCCAAAATTTTGACCCCAAAATTTTGATCCCAAAATTTTGGGATCAAAATTTTGGGATCAAAATTTTGGGATCAAAATTTTAGGATCAAAATTTTGGGGTCAAAATTTTGGGGTGAAAATTTTGGGATCAAAATTTTGGGGTCAAAATTTTGGGGTGAAAATTTTGGGATCAAAATTTTGGGATCAAAATTTTGGGATCAAAATTTTGGGGTCAAAATTTTGGGGTGAAAATTTTGGGATCAAAATTTTGTGGTCAAAATTTTGGGATCAAAATTTTGGGATCAAAATTTTGGGGTAAAAATTTTGGGGTCGAAATTTTGGGGTCAAAATTTGTATGCGAAAATTTTGGGGTGAAAATTTTGGGGTGAAAATTTTGGGATCAAAATTTTGGGGTGAAAATTTTGGGATCAAAATTTTGGGATCAAAATTTTGGGATCAAAATTTTAGGATCAAAATTTTGGGGTCAAAATTTTGGGGCCAAAATTTTGGGATCAAAATTTTGGGGTCAAAATTTTCGGGTGAACATTTTGGGATCAAAATTTTGGGGTCAAAATTTTGGTGAAAATTTTGGGATCAAAATTTTGGGATCAAAATTTTAGGATCAAATTTTGGGGTCAACATTTTGGGGTGAAAATTTTGAAGTGAAAATTTTGGGGTCAACATTTTGAGGTGAAAATTTTGAAGTGAAAATTTTGGGATCAAAATTTTAAGGTGAAAATTTTGGGATCAAAATTTTAGGGTCAAAATTTTGGGGTCAAAATTTTGGGGTCGAAATTTTTCGACCCAAATTTGATCCAAAAATTTTGATCCCAAAATTTTGATCCCAAAATTTTCACCCCAAAATTTTGACCCCAAAATTTTGATCCTAAAATTTTGATCCCAAAATTTTGATCCCAAAATTTTGATCCCAAAATTTTGATTCCAAAATTTTGATTCCAAAATTTTGTTCCCAAAATTTTGATCCCAAAATTTTGATCCCAAAATTTTCACCCCAAAATTTTGATCCCAAAATTTTGGGATCAAAATTTTAGGATCAAAATTTTGGGGTCAAAATTTTGGGGTGAAAATTTTGGGATCAAAATTTTGGGGTGAAAACTTTGGGATCAAAATTTTGGGATCAAAATTTTGGGAACAAAATTTTGGAATCAAAATTTTGGAATCAAAATTTTGGTATCAAAATTTTGGGATCAAAATTTTGGGATCAAAATTTTAGGATCAAAATTTTGGGGTCAAAATTTTGGGGTGAAAATTTTGGGATCAAAATTTTGGGATCAAAATTTTTGGATCAAAATTTTGTGGTCAAAATTTTGGGATCAAAATTTTGGGATCAAAATTTTGGGGTCGAAATTTTGGGATCTAAATTTTGGAATCAAAATTTTAGGATCAAAATTTTGGGGTCAAAATTTTTGGGTGGAAAAATGGATCCAAAAATTTTCACCCCAAAATTTTGACCCCAAAATTTTGATCCCAAAATTTTCATCCCAAATTTTTCACCCCAAAATTTTCACATACAAATTTTGACCCCAAAATTTTGATCCCAAAATTTTGATCCCAAAATTTTGATCCCAAAATTTTGATCCAAAAATTTTCACACCAAAATTTTGACCCCAAAATTTTGATCCCAAATTTTTCACCCCAAAATTTTCACATACAAATTTTGACCCCAAAATTTCGACCCCAAAATTTTGACCTCAAAATTTTGACCCTAAAATTTTGATCCCAAAATTTCTACCCCAAAATTTTGACCCCAAAATTTTGATCCCAAAATTTCGACGCCAAAATTTTGATCCTAAAATTTTTATCCCAAAATTTCGACCCCAAAATTTTGACCCCAAAATTTTGACCCCAAATTTTGATCCCAAAATTTTGATCCCAAAATTTCGACCCCAAAATTTCGACCCCAAAATTTCGACCCCAAAATTTCGACCCCAAAATTTTGACCCCAAAATTTTGATCCCAAAATTTTCACTTCAAAATTTTCACCCCAAAATTTTTGGGGTCAAAATTTTGGGGTCGAAATTTTGGGATCAAAATTTTAGGATCAAAATTTTGGGATCAAATTTGGGTCGAAAAATTTCGACCCCAAAATTTTGACCCCAAAATTTTGACCCCAAAATTTTGATCCCAAAATTTTCACCTTAAATTTTGATCCCAAAATTTTGATCCCAAAATTTTGACCCCAAAATTTTGATCCCAAAATTTTCACCAAAATTTTGACCCCAAAATTTTGATCCCAAAATTTTCACCCCAAAATTTTGACCCCAAAATTTTGATCCCAAAATTTTCACCCCAAAATTTTGACCCCAAAATTTTGATCCTTAAATTTTGATCCCAAAATTTTGATCCCAAAATTTTCACCCCAAAATTTTGACTACAAAATTTTGATACTAAAATTTTGATCCCAAAATTTTGATCCCAAAATTTTCACCCCAAAATTTTAAACCCCAAAATTTTGATCCCAAAATTTTCACCCCAAAATTTTCACATAAAAATTTTGGGGTGAAAATTTTGGGATCAAAATTTTGGGGTCAAAATTTTGGGGTAGAAATTTTGGGGTCAAAATTTTAGGGTCAAAATTTTGGGGTCAAAATTTTGGGGTCGAAATTTTGGGGTCGAAATTTTTATGTGAAAATTTTGGGGTCAAAATTTTGGGGTCAAAATTTTGGGATCAAAATTTTGGGATCAAAATTTAGGGGTCGAAATTTTGGGATCAAAATTTTGGGATCAAAATTTTAGTATCAAAATTTTGGAGTCAAAATTTTGGGGTGAAAATTTTGGGATCAAAATTTTGGGGTCAAAATTTTTATGTGAAAATTTTGGGGTGAAAATTTTGGGATCAAAATTTTGGGGTCAAAATTTTGGGGTGAAAATTTTGGGATCAAAATTTTGGGATCAAAATTTTGGGATCAAAATTTTAGTATCAAAATTTTGGAGTCAAAATTTTGGGGTGAAAATTTTGGGATCAAAATTTTGGGGTCAAAATTTTGGGGTGAAAATTTTGGGATCAAAATTTTGGGGTTAAAATTTTGGGGTAAAAATTTTGGGGTGAAAATTTTGGGGTGAAAATTTTGGGATCAAAATTTTGGGATCAAAATTTTGGTGTCGAAATTCTGGGATCAAAATTTTGGGGTCAAAATTTTGGGGTCAAAATTTTGGGGTGAAAATTTTGGAATCAAAATTTTGGGGTTAAAATTTTGGGGTCAAAATTTTGGGGTCAAAATTTTGGGGTGAAAATTTTGGGATCAAAATTATGGGGTCAAAATTTTGGGGTCAAAATTTTGGGATCAAAATTTTGGGATCAAAATTTTGGGATCAAAATTTTGGGGTGAAAATTTTGGGATCAAAATTTTGGGATCAAAATTTTGGGGTCAAAATTTTGGGGTCAAAATTTTGGGGTCAAAATTTTGGGATCAAAATTTTGTGGTAAAAATTTTGGGATCAAAATTTTAGGATCAAAATTTTGGGGTCGAAATTTTGGGATCTAAATTTTGGGATCAAAATTTTAGGATCAAAATTTTGGGGTCAAAATTTTGGGGTGGAAATTTTGGGATCAAAATTTTGGGATCAAAATTTTGGGATCAAAATTTTGGGATCAAAATTTTGGGATCAAAATTTTGGGATCAAAATTTTGGGGTAAAAATTTTGGGGTCGAAATTTTGGGGTCAAAATTTGTATGTGAAAATTTTGGGGTGAAAATTTTGGGATCAAAATTTTGGGGTGAAAATTTTGGGATCAAAATTTTGGGGTGAAAATTTTGGGATCAAAATTTTGGGATCAAAATTTTGGGATCAAAATTTTGGGATCAAAATTTTGGGATCAAAATTTTGGGATCAAAATTTTGGGATCAAAATTTTGGGGTCGAAATTTTGGGATCAAAATTTTGGGGTAAAAATTTTGCGGTGAAAATTTTGGGGTCAAAATTTTGGGATCAAAATTTTGGGATCAAAATTTTGGGGTCGAAATTTTGGGATCAAAATTTTGGGGTCAAAATTTTGGGGTGAAAATTTTGGGATCAAAATTTTGGGATCAAAATTTTGGGTTCAAAACTTTGGGGTCAAAATTTTAGGGTCAAAATTTTGGGGTCAAAATTTTGGGATCAAAATTTTGTGGTCAAAATTTTGGGATCAAAATTTTGGGATCAAAATTTTGGGGTCGAAATTTTGGGATCAAAATTTTGGGGTCAAGATTTTGGGGGCAAAATTTTGGGGTCAAAATTTTGGGGTGAAAATTTTGGGATCAAAATTTTGGGATCAAAATTTTGGGGTCAAAATTTTGGGGTGAAATTTTGGGATCAAAATTTTGGGGTAAAAATTTTGGGATCAAAATTTTGGGGTCAAAATTTTGGGGTGAAAATTTTGGGATCAAAATTTTGGGGTCAAAATTTTGGTGAAAATTTTGGGATCAAAATTTTGGGATCAAAATTTTAGGATCAAAATTTTGGGGTCAACATTTTGGGGTGAAAATTTTGAAGTGAAAATTTTGGGATCAAAATTTTGGGGTCAAAATTTTGGGGTGAAAATTTTGGGATCAAAATTTTGGGGTCAAAATTTTGGGATTAAAATTTTGGGATCAAAATTTTGGGGTCAAAATTTTGGGGTCAAAATTTTGGGATCGAAATTTTGGGATCAAAATTTTGGCGTCAAAATTTTGGGATCAAAATTTTGGGGTGAAAATTTTGGGATCAAAATTTTGGGGTCAAAATTTTGGGGTAGAAATTTTGGGATCAAAATTTTAGGGTCAAAATTTTGAGGTCAAAATTTTGGGGTCGAAATTTTGGGGTCAAAATTTGTATGTGAAAATTTTGGGGTGAAAATTTTGGGATCAAAATTTTGGGGTCAAAATTTTGGGGTGAAAATTTTTGGATCAAAATTTTGGGATCAAAATTTTGGGATCAAAATTTTGGGATCAAAATTTTGGGATCAAAATTTTAGGATCAAAATTTTGGGGTCAAAATTTTGGGGTGAAAATTTTGGGATCAAAATTTTGGGGTCAAAATTTTGGGGTGAAAATTTTGGGATCAAAATTTTGTGGTCAAAATTTTGGGGTGAAAATTTTGGGATCAAAATATTGGGATCAAAATTTTGGGATCAAATTTGGATCGAAAAATTTCGACCCCAAAATTTTGACCCTAAAATTTTGATCCCAAAATTTTCACCTTAAAATTTTGATCCCAAAATTTTGATCCCAAAATTTTGACCCCAAAATTTTGATCCCAAAATTTTCACTTCAAAATTTTCACCCCAAAATGTTGACCCCAAAATTTTGACCCTAAAATTTTGATCCCAAAATTTTCACCTTAAAATTTTGATCCCAAAATTTTGATCCCAAAATTTTGACCCCAAAATTTTGATCCCAAAATTTTCACTTCAAAATTTTCACCCCAAAATTTTGACCCCAAAATTTTGATCCTAAAATTTTGATCCCAAAATTTTGATCCCAAAATTTTCACCAAAATTTTGACCCCAAAATTTTGATCCCAAAATTTTCACCCCAAAATTTTGACCCCAAAATTTTGATCCCAAAATTTTGACCCCAAAATTTTGATCCCAAAATTTTCACTTCAAAATTTTCACCCCAAAATGTTGACCCCCAAAATTTTGATCCTAAAATTTTGATCCCAAAATTTTCACCAAAATTTTGACCCCAAAATTTTGATCCCAAAATTTTCACCCCAAAATTTTCACCCCAAAATTTTCACATACAAATTTTGACCCCAAAATTTCGACCCCAAAATTTTTACCCCAAAATTTTGATCCCAAAATTTTCACCCCAAAATTTTGACCCCAAAATTTTGATCCCAAAATTTTCACTTCAAAATTTTCACCCCAAAATGTTGACCCCAAAATTTTGACCCTAAAATTTTGATCCCAAAATTTTCACCTTAAAATTTTGATCCCAAAATTTTGATCCCAAAATTTTGACCCCAAAATTTTGATCCCAAAATTTTCACTTCAAAATTTTCACCCCAAAATTTTTACCCCAAAATTTTGATCCCAAAATTTTCACCCCAAAATTTTGACCCCAAAATTTTGATCCCAAAATTTTGAAGTGAAAATTTTGGGATCAAAATTTTGGGGTCAAAATTTTGGGGTGAAAATTTTGGGATCAAAATTTTGGGGTAAAAATTTTGGGGTCGAAATTTTGGGGTCAAAATTTGTATGTGAAAATTTTGGGGTGAAAATTTTGGGGTGAAAATTTTGGGATCAAAATTTTGGGGTCAAAATTTTGGTGAAAATTTTGGGATCAAAATTTTGGGATCAAAATTTTAGGATCAAAATTTTGGGGGTCAACATTTTGGGGTGAAAATTTTGAAGTGAAAATTTTGGGATCAAAATTTTGGGGTCAAAATTTTGGGATCAAAATTTTGGGGTCAAAATTTTGGGGTGAAAATTTTGGGATCAAAATTTTGGGGTCAAAATTTTGGTGAAAATTTTGGGATCAAAATTTTGGGATCAAAATTTTAGGATCAAAATTTTGGGGTCAACATTTTGGGGTGAAAATTTTGAAGTGAAAATTTTGGGATCAAAATTTTGGGGTCAAAATTTTGGGATCAAAATTTTGGGATCAAAATTTTAAGGTGAAAATTTTGGGATCAAAATTTTAGGGTCAAAATTTTGGGGTCAACATTTTGGGGTCAAAATTTTGGGGTCGAAATTTTGGGATCAAAATTTTAGGATCAAAATTTTGGCGTCAAAATTTTGGGATCAAAATTTTGGGGTGAAAATTTTGGGATCAAAATTTTGGGGTCAAAATTTTGGGGTCGAAATTTTGGGCTCAAAATTTTTATGTGAAAATTTTGGGGTGAAAATTTTGAAGTGAAAATTTTGGGATCAAAATTTTGAGGTCAAAATTTTGGGGTCGAAATTTTGGGCTCAAAATTTTTATGTGAAAATTTTGGGGTGAAAATTTTGAAGTGAAAATTTTGGGATCAAAATTTTGAGGTCAAAATTTTGGGGTCGAAATTTTGGGGTCAAAATTTTGGGGTCGAAATTTTGGGATCAAAATTTTAGGATCAAAATTTTGGCGTCAAAATTTTGGGATCAAAATTTTGGGGTGAAAATTTTGGGATCAAAATTTTGGGGTCAAAATTTTGGGGTCGAAATTTTGGGCTCAAAATTTTTATGTGAAAATTTTGGGGTGAAAATTTTGAAGTGAAAATTTTGGGATCAAAATTTTGAGGTCAAAATTTTGGGGTCGAAATTTTGGGGTCAAAATTTTGGGGTCGAAATTTTGGGATCAAAATTTTAGGATCAAAATTTTGGCGTCAAAATTTTGGGATCAAAATTTTGGGGTGAAAATTTTGGGATCAAAATTTTGGGGTCAAAATTTTGGGGTAGAAATTTTGGGATCAAAATTTTAGGGTCAAAATTTTGAGGTCAAAATTTTGGGGTCGAAATTTTGGGGTCAAAATTTGTATGTGAAAATTTTGGGGTGAAAAATTTGGGATCAAAATTTTGGGGTGAAAATTTTTGGATCAAAATTTTAGGATCAAAATTTTGGTATCAAAATTTTGGGATCAAAATTTTGGGGTCAAAATTTTGGGGTGAAAATTTTGGGATCAAAATTTTGGGATCAAAATTTTGGGATCAAAATTTAGGGGTCGAAATTTTGGGGTCGAAATTTTGGGGTCGAAATTTTGGGGTCGAAATTTTGGGATCAAAATTTTGGGATCAAAATTTTGGGGTCAAAATTTTGGGGTCAAAATTTTGGGGTCGAAATTTTGGGGTCGAAATTTTTATGTGAAAATTTTGGGGTCAAAATTTTGGGGTCGAAATTTTGGGGTCGAAATTTTGGGGTCGAAATTTTGGGATCAAAATTTTGGGATCAAAATTTTGGGGTCAAAATTTTGGGGTCAAAATTTTGGGGTCGAAATTTTGGGGTCGAAATTTTTATGTGAAAATTTTGGGGTCAAAATTTTGGGGTCAAAATTTTGGGATCAAAATTTTGGGATCAAAATTTAGGGGTCGAAATTTTGGGGTCAAAATTTTTATGTGAAAATTTTGGGGTGAAAATTTTGGGATCAAAATTTTGGGGTCAAAATTTTGGGGTGAAAATTTTGGGATCAAAATTTTGGGATCAAAATTTTAGTATCAAAATTTTGTAGTCAAAATTTTGGGGTGAAAATTTTGGGATCAAAATTTTGGGATCAAAATTTAAGGATCAAAATTTTGGGGTCAAAATTTTGGGGTGAAAATTTTGGGATCAAAATTTTGGGGTCAAAATTTTGGGGTGAAAATTTTGGGATCAAAATTTTGGGGTCAAAATTTTGGGGTGAAAATTTTGGGATCAAAATTTTGGGATCAAAATTTTGGGATCAAAATTTTGGGGTCAAAATTTTGGGGTGAAAATTTTGGGATCAAAATTTTGTGGTCAAAATTTTGGGATCAAAATTTTGGGATCAAAATTTTGGGGTAAAAATTTTGGGGTCGAAATTTTGGGGTCAAAATTTGTATGCGAAAATTTTGGGGTGAAAATTTTGGGGTGAAAATTTTGGGATCAAAATTTTGGTGTGAAAATTTTGGGATCAAAATTTTGGGATCAAAATTTTGGGATCAAAATTTTAGGATCAAAATTTTGGGGTCAAAATTTTGGGGTCAAAATTTTGGGATCAAAATTTTGGGGTCAAAATTTTGGGGTGAACATTTTGGGATCAAAATTTTGGGGTCAAAATTTTGGTGAAAATTTTGGGATCAAAATTTTGGGATCAAAATTTTAGGATCAAATTTTGGGGTCAACATTTTGGGGTGAAAATTTTGAAGTGAAAATTTTGGGGTCAACATTTTGAGGTGAAAATTTTGAAGTGAAAATTTTGGGATCAAAATTTTAAGGTGAAAATTTTGGGATCAAAATTTTAGGGTCAAAATTTTGGGGTCAAAATTTTGGGGTCGAAATTTTTCGACCCAAATTTGATCCAAAAATTTTGATCCCAAAATTTTGATCCCAAAATTTTCACCCCAAAATTTTGACCCCAAAATTTTGATCCTAAAATTTTGATCCCAAAATTTTGATCCCAAAATTTTGATCCCAAAATTTTGATTCCAAAATTTTGATTCTAAAATTTTGTTCCCAAAATTTTGATCCCAAAATTTTGATCCCAAAATTTTCACCCCAAAATTTTGATCCCAAAATTTTGGGATCAAAATTTTAGGATCAAAATTTTGGGGTCAAAATTTTGGGGTGAAAATTTTGGGATCAAAATTTTGGGGTGAAAACTTTGGGATCAAAATTTTGGGATCAAAATTTTGGGAACAAAATTTTGGAATCAAAATTTTGGAATCAAAATTTTGGGATCAAAATTTTGGGATCAAAATTTTGGGATCAAAATTTTAGGATCAAAATTTTGGGGTCAAAATTTTGGGGTGAAAATTTTGGGATCAAAATTTTGGGATCAAAATTTTTGGATCAAAATTTTGTGGTCAAAATTTTGGGATCAAAATTTTGGGATCAAAATTTTGGGGTCGAAATTTTGGGATCTAAATTTTGGAATCAAAATTTTAGGATCAAAATTTTGGGGTCAAAATTTTGGGGTGGAAAAATGGATCCAAAAATTTTCACCCCAAAATTTTGACCCCAAAATTTTGATCCCAAAATTTTCATCCCAAAATTTTCACCCCAAAATTTTCACATACAAATTTTGACCCCAAAATTTCGACCCCAAAATTTTGACCTCAAAATTTTGATCCCAAAATTTTCACTTCAAAATTTTCACCCCAAAATTTTCATATAAAAATTTTGACCCCAAAATTTTGATCCCAAAATTTTGATTCCAAAATTTTGTTCCCAAAATTTTGATCCCAAAATTTTGATCCCAAAATTTTCACCCCAAAATTTTGACTCCAAAATTTTCATCCCAAAATTTTGGGGTGAAAATTTTGGGATCAAAATTTTGGAATCAAAATTTTGGGATCAAAATTTTGGGGTCGAAATTTTGGGGTCAAAATTTTTATGTGAAAATTTTGGGGTGAATATTTTGGGATCAAAATTTTGGGGTCAAAATTTTGGGGTGAAAATTTTGTGGTCGAAATTTTGGGATCAAAATTTTAGGATCAAAATTTTGGCGTCAAAATTTTGGGATCAAAATTTTGGAGTCGAAATTTTGGGGTCGAAATTTTGGGATCTAAATTTTGGGATCAAAATTTTAGGATCAAAATTTTGGGGTCAAAATTTTGGGGTGGAAATTTTGGGATCAAAATTTTGGGATCAAAATTTTGGGATCAAAATTTTGGGATCAAAGTTTTGGGGTGAAAATTTTGGGATAAAAATTTTGGGATCAAAATTTTGGGGTCAAAATTTTGGGGTCAAAATTTTGGGATCAAAATTTTGGGATCAAAATTTTGGGATCAAAATTTTGGGGTCGAAATTTTGGGATCTAAATTTTGGGATCAAAATTTTAGGATCAAAATTTTGGGGTCAAAATTTTGGGGTGGAAATTTTGGGATCAAAATTTTGGGATCAAAATTTTGGGGTCAAAATTTTGGGGTGAAAATTTTGGGATCAAAATTTTGTGGTCAAAATTTTGGGGTGAAAATTTTGTGGTCGAAATTTTGGGATCAAAATTTTAGGATCAAAATTTTGGCGTCAAAATTTTGGGATCAAAATTTTGGAGTCGAAATTTTGGGGTCGAAATTTTGGGATCTAAATTTTGGGATCAAAATTTTAGGATCAAAATTTTGGGGTCAAAATTTTGGGGTGGAAATTTTGGGATCAAAATTTTGGGATCAAAATTTTGGGATCAAAGTTTTGGGGTGAAAATTTTGGGATAAAAATTTTGGGATCAAAATTTTGGGGTCAAAATTTTGGGGTGAAAATTTTGGGATCAAAATTTTGTGGTCAAAACTTTGGGATCAAAATTTTGGGATCAAAATTTTAGGATCAAAATTTTGGGGTCAAAATTTTGGGGTGGAAATTTTGGGATCAAAATTTTGGGATCAAAATTTTGGGATCAAAATTTTGGGATCAAAATTTTGGGATCAAAGTTTTGGGGTGAAAATTTTGGGATAAAAATTTTGGGATCAAAATTTTGGGGTCAAAATTTTGGGGTCAAAATTTTGGGATCAAAATTTTGTGGTCAAAATTTTGGGATCAAAATTTTGGGATCAAAATTTTGGGGTCGAAATTTTGGAATCAAAATTTTGGAATCAAAATTTTGGGATCAAAATTTTGGGGTCGAAATTTTGGGGTCAAAATTTTTATGTGAAAATTTTGGGGTGAAAATTTTGGGATCAAAATTTTGGGGTCAAAATTTTGGGGTGAAAATTTTGTGGTCGAAATTTTGGGATCAAAATTTTAGGATCAAAATTTTGGCGTCAAAATTTTGGGATCAAAATTTTGGAGTCGAAATTTTGGGGTCGAAATTTTGGGATCTAAATTTTGGGATCAAAATTTTAGGATCAAAATTTTGGGGTCAAAATTTTGGGGTGGAAATTTTGGGATCAAAATTTTGGGATCAAAATTTTGGGATCAAAATTTTGGGATCAAAGTTTTGGGGTGAAAATTTTGGGATAAAAATTTTGGGATCAAAATTTTGGGGTCAAAATTTTGGGGTGAAAATTTTGGGATCAAAATTTTGTGGTCAAAATTTTGGGATCAAAATTTTGGGATCAAAATTTTGGGGTAAAAATTTTGGGGTCGAAATTTTGGGGTCAAAATTTGTAGCGAAAATTTTGGGGTGAAAATTTTGGGGTGAAAATTTTGGGATCAAAATTTTGGGGTGAAAATTTTGGGATCAAAATTTTGGGATCAAAATTTTGGGATCAAAATTTTAGGATCAAAATTTTGGGGTCAAAATTTTGGGGTCAAAATTTTGGGATCAAAATTTCGGGGTCAAAATTTTGGGGTGAACATTTTGGGATCAAAATTTTGGGATCAAAATTTTAGGATCAAATTTTGGGGTCAACATTTTGGGGTGAAAATTTTGAAGTGAAAATTTTGGGGTCAACATTTTGAGGTGAAAATTTTGAAGTGAAAATTTTGGGATCAAAATTTTAAGGTGAAAATTTTGGGATCAAAATTTTAGGGTCAAAATTTTGGGGTCAAAATTTTGGGGTCGAAATTTTACGACCCAAATTTGATCCAAAAATTTTGATCCCAAAATTTTGATCCCAAAATTTTCACCCCAAAATTTTGACCCCAAAATTTTGATCCTAAAATTTTGATCCCAAAATTTTGATCCCAAAATTTTTATCCCAAAATTTTGATTCCAAAATTTTGATTCCAAAATTTTGTTCCCAAAATTTTGATCCCAAAATTTTGATCCAAAAATTTTGGTGAAAATTTTGGGATCAAAATTTTGGGATCAAAATTTTAGGATCAAATTTTGGGGTCAACATTTTGGGGTGAAAATTTTGAAGTGAAAATTTTGGGGTCAACATTTTGAGGTGAAAATTTTGAAGTGAAAATTTTGGGATCAAAATTTTAAGGTGAAAATTTTGGGATCAAAATTTTAGGGTCAAAATTTTGGGGTCAAAATTTTGGGGTCGAAATTTTTCGACCCAAATTTGATCCAAAAATTTTGATCCCAAAATTTTGATCCCAAAATTTTCACCCCAAAATTTTGATCCCAAAATTTTGGGATCAAAATTTTAGGATCAAAATTTTGGGGTCAAAATTTTGGGGTGAAAATTTTGGGATCAAAATTTTGGGGTGAAAACTTTGGGATCAAAATTTTGGGATCAAAATTTTGGGGTCAAAATTTTGGGGTCAAAATTTTGGGATCAAAATTTCGGGGTCAAAATTTTGGGGTGAACATTTTGGGATCAAAATTTTGGGATCAAAATTTTAGGATCAAATTTTGGGGTCAACATTTTGGGGTGAAAATTTTGAAGTGAAAATTTTGGGGTCAACATTTTGAGGTGAAAATTTTGAAGTGAAAATTTTGGGATCAAAATTTTAAGGTGAAAATTTTGGGATCAAAATTTTAGGGTCAAAATTTTGGGGTCAAAATTTTGGGGTCGAAATTTTACGACCCAAATTTGATCCAAAAATTTTGATCCCAAAATTTTGATCCCAAAATTTTCACCCCAAAATTTTGACCCCAAAATTTTGATCCTAAAATTTTGATCCCAAAATTTTGATCCCAAAATTTTTATCCCAAAATTTTGATTCCAAAATTTTGATTCCAAAATTTTGTTCCCAAAATTTTGATCCCAAAATTTTGATCCCAAAATTTTCACCCCAAAATTTTGATCCCAAAATTTTGGGATCAAAATTTTAGGATCAAAATTTTGGGGTCAAAATTTTGGGGTGAAAATTTTGGAATCAAAATTTTGGGATCAAAATTTTTGGATCAAAATTTTGTGCTCAAAATTTTGGGATCAAAATTTTGGGATCAAAATTTTGGGATCAAAATTTTGGGGTCGAAATTTTGGGATCTAAATTTTGGGATCAAAATTTTAGGATCAAAATTTTGGGGTCAAAATTTTGGGGTGAAAATTTTTGGATCAAAATTTTGGGGTCAAAATTTTGGGGTGAAAATTTTTGGATCAAAATTTTGGGGTCAAAATTTTGGTGAAAATTTTGGGATCAAAATTTTGGGATCAAAATTTTAGGATCAAAATTTTGGGGTCAAAATTTTGGGGTGAAAATTTTGAAGTGAAAATTTTGGGATCAAAATTTTGGGGTCAAAATTTTGGGATCAAAATTTTGGGGTCAAAATTTTGGGGTGAAAATTTTGGGATCAAAATTTTGGGATCAAAATTTTAGTATCAAAATTTTGTAGTCAAAATTTTGGGGTGAAAATTTTGGGATCAAAATTTAAGGATCAAAATTTTGGGGTCAAAATTTTGGGGTGAAAATTTTGGGATCAAAATTTTGGGGTCAAAATTTTGGGGTGAAAATTTTGGGATCAAAATTTTGGAGTCAAAATTTTGGTGAAAATTTTGGGATCAAAATTTTGGGGTCAAAATTTTGGGATCAAAATTTTGGGATCAAAATTTAAGGTGAAAATTTTGGGATCAAAATTTTGGGGTCAAAATTTTGGGGTCAAAATTTTGGGGTCGAAATTTTTCGACCCAAATTTGATCCCAAAATTTTGATCCCAAAATTTTGATCCCAAAATTTTCACCCCAAAATTTTGACCCCAAAATTTTGATCCCAAAATTTTGGGATCAAAATTTTGGGATCAAAATTTTGGGATCAAAATTTTAGGATCAAAATTTTGGGGTCAAAATTTTGGGGTGAAAATTTTGGGATCAAAATTTTGGGGTCAAAATTTTGGGGTGAAAATTTTGGGATCAAAATTTTGGGATCAAAATTTTGGGATCAAAATTTTGGGGTCAAAATTTTGGGGTGAAAATTTTGGGATCAAAATTTTGTGGTCAAAATTTTGGGATCAAAATTTTGGGATCAAAATTTTGGGGTAAAAATTTTGGGGTCGAAATTTTGGGGTCAAAATTTGTATGCGAAAATTTTGGGGTGAAAATTTTGGGGTGAAAATTTTGGGATCAAAATTTTGGGGTGAAAATTTTGGGATCAAAATTTTGGGATCAAAATTTTGGGATCAAAATATTAGGATCAAAATTTTGGGGTCAAAATTTTGGGGCCAAAATTTTGGGATCAAAATTTTGGGGTCAAAATTTTCGGGTGAACATTTTGGGATCAAAATTTTGGGGTCAAAATTTTGGTGAAAATTTTGGGATCAAAATTTTGGGATCAAAATTTTAGGATCAAATTTTGGGGTCAACATTTTGGGGTGAAAATTTTGAAGTGAAAATTTTGGGGTCAACATTTTGAGGTGAAAATTTTGAAGTGAAAATTTTGGGATCAAAATTTTAAGGTGAAAATTTTGGGATCAAAATTTTAGGGTCAAAATTTTGGGGTCAAAATTTTGGGGTCGAAATTTTTCGACCCAAATTTGATCCAAAAATTTTGATCCCAAAATTTTGATCCCAAAATTTTCACCCCAAAATTTTGATCCCAAAATTTTGGGATCAAAATTTTAGGATCAAAATTTTGGGGTCAAAATTTTGGGGTGAAAATTTTGGGATCAAAATTTTGGGGTGAAAACTTTGGGATCAAAATTTTGGGATCAAAATTTTGGGAACAAAATTTTGGAATCAAAATTTTGGAATCAAAATTTTGGGATCAAAATTTTGGGATCAAAATTTTGGGATCAAAATTTTAGGATCAAAATTTTGGGGTCAAAATTTTGGGGTGAAAATTTTGGGATCAAAATTTTGGGATCAAAATTTTTGGATCAAAATTTTGTGGTCAAAATTTTGGGATCAAAATTTTGGGATCAAAATTTTGGGGTCGAAATTTTGGGATCTAAATTTTGGAATCAAAATTTTAGGATCAAAATTTTGGGGTCAAAATTTTGGGGTGGAAAAATGGATCCAAAAATTTTCACCCCAAAATTTTGACCCCAAAATTTTGATCCCAAAATTTTCATCACAAATTTTTCACCCCAAAATTTTCACATACAAATTTTGACCCCAAAATTTCGACCCCAAAATTTTGACCTCAAAATTTTGATCCCAAAATTTTCACTTCAAAATTTTCACCCCAAAATTTTGATCCCAAAATTTTCACCCCAAAATTTTGGGATGAAAATTTTGGAGTCAAAATTTTGGGGTGAAAATTTTGATTCCAAAATTTTGATCCCAAAATTTTGATCCCAAAATTTTGATCCCAAAATTTTGATCCCAAAATTTTGATCCCAAAATTTTCACCCCAAAATTTTGACTCCAAAATTTTCATCCCAAAATTTTGGGGTGAAAATTTTGGGATCAAAATTTTGGGGTGAAAATTTTGAAGTGAAAATTTTGGGATCAAAATTTTGAGGTCAAAATTTTGGGGTCGAAATTTTGGGGTCAAAATTTGTATGTGAAAATTTTGGGGTGAAAAATTTGTGATGAAAATTTTGGGATCAAAATTTTGGGGTCAAAATTTTGGGGTGAAAAATTTGGGATCAAAATTTTGGGGTCAAAATTTTGGGGTGAAAATTTTTGGATCAAAATTTTGGGATCAAAATTTTGGGATCAAAATTTTGGGATCAAAATTTTGGCGTCAAAATTTTGGGATCAAAATTTTGGGGTGAAAATTTTGGGATCAAAATTTTGGGGTCAAAATTTTGGGGTAGAAATTTTGGGATCAAAATTTTAGGGTCAAAATTTTGAGGTCAAAATTTTGGGGTCGAAATTTTGGGGTCAAAATTTGTATGTGAAAATTTTGGGGTGAAAAATTTGGGATCAACATTTTGGGGTCAAAATTTTGGGGTGAAAATTTTTGGATCAAAATTTTGGGATCAAAATTTTGGGATCAAAATTTTGGGGTCAAAATTTTGGGGTGAAAATTTTGGGATCAAAATTTTGGGATCAAAATTTTGGGATCAAAATTTTGGGATCAAAATTTGGGGTCGAAATTTTGGGGTCAAAATTTTTATGTGAAAATTTTGGGGTGAAAATTTTGAAGTGAAAATTTTGGGATCAAAATTTTGGGGTCAAAATTTTGGGGTCCTAAATTTTGGGGTCGAAATTTTGGGGTCGAAATTTTGGGATCAAAATTTTGGGATCAAAATTTTGGGGTCAAAATTTTGGGGTCAAAATTTTGGGGTCGAAATTTTGGGGTCAAAATTTTGGGGAGAAAATTTTGGGATCAAAATTTAGGGGTCGAAATTTTGGGGTCAAAATTTTTATGTGAAAATTTTGGGGTGAAAATTTTGGGATCAAAATTTTGGGGTCAAAATTTTGGGGTGAAAATTTTGGGATCAAAATTTTGGGATCAAAATTTTAGTATCAAAATTTTGTAGTCAAAATTTTGGGGTGAAAATTTTGGGATCAAAATTTTGGGATCAAAATTTAAGGATCAAAATTTTGGGGTCAAAATTTTGGGGTCAAAATTTTGGTGAAAATTTTGGAATCAAAATTTTGGGGTCAAAATTTTGGGATCAAAATTTTGGGATCAAAATTTAAGGTGAAAATTTTGGGATCAAAATTTTGGGGTCAAAATTTTGGGGTCAAAATTTTGGGGTCGAAATTTTTCGACCCAAATTTGATCCCAAAATTTTGACTCCAAAATTTTGATCCCAAAATTTTGACGCCAAAATTTTGATCCTAAAATTTTGATCCCAAAATTTCGACCCCAAAATTTTGACCCCAAAATTTTGATGCCAAAATTTTTACCCCAAAATTTTCACCCCAAAATATTCACATACAAATTTTGACCCCAAAATTTCGACCCCAAAATTTTGACCTCAAAATTTTGTTCCAAAATTTTCACTTCAAAATTTTCTTCCCAAAATTTTCACATAAAAATTTTGACCCCAAAATTTCGACCCCAAAATTTTCATCCCAAAATTTTGATTCCAAAATTTTGATCCCAAAATTTTGATCCCAAAATTTTGATCCCAAAATTTTCACCCCAAAATTTTGATCCCAAAATTTTCACCCCAAAATTTTGGGATCAAAATTTTGGGGTCAAAATTTTGGGGTCAAAATTTTGGGGTCGAAATTTTGGGGTCGAAATTTTGGGGTCGAAATTTTGGGGTCGAAATTTTGGGATCAAAATTTTGGGGTCGAAATTTTGGGGTCAAAATTTGTATGTGAATATTTTGGGGTGTAAATTTTGGGGTAAAAATTTTGGGATCAAAATTTTGGGGTAAAAATTTTGGGGTCGAAATTTTGGGATCAAAATTTTAGGATCAAAATTTTGGCGTCAAAATTTTGGGATCAAAATTTTGGAGTCGAAATTTTGGGTCAAAATTTTTATGTGAAAATTTTGGGGTGAAAATTTTAGGGAGAAAATTTTGGGATCAAAATTTTGGGGTCAAAATTTTGGGGTGAAAATTTTGGGATCAAAATTTTGGGATCAAAATTTTGGGATCAAATTTGGGTCGAAAAATTTCGACCCCAAAATTTTGACCCCAAAATTTTGATCCCAAAATTTTCACCTTAAATTTTGATCCCAAAATTTTGATCCCAAAATTTTGACCCCAAAATTTTAATCCCAAAATTTTCACTAAAATTTTGACCCCAAAATTTTGATCCCAAAATTTTCACCCCAAAATTTTCACATAAAAATTTTGGGGTGAAAATTTTGGGATCAAAATTTTGGGGTCAAAATTTTGGGGTAGAAATTTTGGGGTCAAAATTTTAGGGTCAAAATATTGGGGTCAAAATTTTGGGGTCGAAATTTTGGGGTCGAAATTTTTATGTGAAAATTTTGGGGTCAAAATTTTGGGGTCAAAATTTTGGGATCAAAATTTTGGGATCAAAATTTAGGGGTCGAAATTTTGGGATCAAAATTTTGGGATCAAAATTTTGGGATCAAAATTTTGGGGTCGAAATTTTGGGGTCAAAATTTTTATGTGAAAATTTTGGGGTGAAAATTTTGGGATCAAAATTTTGGGGTCAAAATTTTGGGGTGAAAATTTTGGGATCAAAATTTTGGGATCAAAATTTTGGGATCAAAATTTTAGTATCAAAATTTTGGAGTCAAAATTTTGGGGTGAAAATTTTGGGATCAAAATTTTGGGGTCAAAATTTTGGGGTGAAAATTTTGGGATCAAAATTTTGGGGTTAAAATTTTGGGGTGAAAATTTTGGGGTGAAAATTTTGGGGTGAAAATTTTGGGATCAAAATTTTGGGATCAAAATTTTGGGGTAAAAATTTTGGGATCAAAATTTTGCGGTCAAAATTTTGGGATCAAAATTTTGGGATCAAAATTTTGGGGTAAAAATTTTGGGGTCGAAATTTTGGGGTCAAAATTTGTATGTGAAAATTTTGGGGTGAAAATTTTGGGGTGAAAATTTTGGGATCAAAATTTTGGGGTGAAAATTTTGGGATCAAAATTTTGGGATCAAAATTTTGGGATCAAAATTTTGGGGTCGAAATTTTGGGATCAAAATTTTGGGGTAAAAATTTTGCGGTGAAAATTTTGGGGTCAAAATTTTGGGATCAAAATTTTGGGATCAAAATTTTGGGATCAAAATTTTGGGGTCGAAATTTTGGGATCAAAATTTTGGGGTCAAAATTTTGGGGTGAAAATTTTGGGATCAAAATTTTGGGATCAAAATTTTGGGTTCAAAACTTTGGGGTCAAAATTTTAGGGTCAAAATTTTGGGGTCAAAATTTTGGGATCAAAATTTTGTGGTCAAAATTTTGGGATCAAAATTTTGGGATCAAAATTTTGGGGTCGAAATTTTGGGATCAAAATTTTGGGGTCAAGATTTTGGGGGCAAAATTTTGGGGTCAAAATTTTGGGGTGAAAATTTTGGGATCAAAATTTTGGGGTCAAAATTTTGGGGTGAAATTTTGGGATCAAAATTTTGGGGTAAAAATTTTGGGATCAAAATTTTGGGGTCAAAATTTTGGGGTGAAAATTTTGGGATCAAAATTTTGGGGTCAAAATTTTGGTGAAAATTTTGGGATCAAAATTTTGGGATCAAAATTTTAGGATCAAAATTTTGGGGTCAACATTTTGGGGTGAAAATTTTGAAGTGAAAATTTTGGGATCAAAATTTTGGGGTCAAAATTTTGGGGTGAAAATTTTGGGATCAAAATTTTGGGGTCAAAATTTTGGGATTAAAATTTTGGGATCAAAATTTTGGGGTCAAAATTTTGGGGTCAAAATTTTGGGGTCGAAATTTTGTGATCAAAATTTTGGCGTCAAAATTTTGGGATCAAAATTTTGGGGTGAAAATTTTGGGATCAAAATTTTGGGGTCAAAATTTTGGGGTAGAAATTTTGGGATCAAAATTTTAGGGTCAAAATTTTGAGGTCAAAATTTTGGGGTCGAAATTTTGGGGTCAAAATTTGTATGTGAAAATTTTGGGGTGAAAATTTTGGGATCAAAATTTTGGGGTCAAAATTTTGGGGTGAAAATTTTGGGATCAAAATTTTGGGGTCAAAATTTTGGGGTGAAAATTTTGGGATCAAAATTTTGTGGTCAAAATTTTGGGGTGAAAATTTTGGGATCAAAATATTGGGATCAAAATTTTGGGATCAAATTTGGATCGAAAAATTTCGACCCCAAAATTTTGACCCTAAAATTTTGATCCCAAAATTTTCACCTTAAAATTTTGATCCCAAAATTTTGATCCCAAAATTTTGACCCCAAAATTTTGATCCCAAAATTTTCACTTCAAAATTTTCACCCCAAAATGTTGACCCCAAAATTTTGACCCTAAAATTTTGATCCCAAAATTTTCACCTTAAAATTTTGATCCCAAAATTTTGATCCCAAAATTTTGACCCCAAAATTTTGATCCCAAAATTTTCACTTCAAAATTTTCACCCCAAAATTTTGACCCCAAAATTTTGATCCTAAAATTTTGATCCCAAAATTTTGATCCCAAAATTTTCACCAAAATTTTGACCCCAAAATTTTGATCCCAAAATTTTCACCCCAAAATTTTGACCCCAAAATTTTGATCCCAAAATTTTGACCCCAAAATTTTGATCCCAAAATTTTCACTTCAAAATTTTCACCCCAAAATGTTGACCCCCAAAATTTTGATCCTAAAATTTTGATCCCAAAATTTTCACCAAAATTTTGACCCCAAAATTTTGATCCCAAAATTTTCACCCCAAAATTTTCACATACAAATTTTGACCCCAAAATTTCGACCCCAAAATTTTTACCCCAAAATTTTGATCCCAAAATTTTCACCCCAAAATTTTGACCCCAAAATTTTGATCCCAAAATTTTCACTTCAAAATTTTCACCCCAAAATGTTGACCCCAAAATTTTGACCCTAAAATTTTGATCCCAAAATTTTCACCTTAAAATTTTGATCCCAAAATTTTGATCCCAAAATTTTGACCCCAAAATTTTGATCCCAAAATTTTCACTTCAAAATTTTCACCCCAAAATTTTTACCCCAAAATTTTGATCCCAAAATTTTCACCCCAAAATTTTGACCCCAAAATTTTGATCCCAAAATTTTGAAGTGAAAATTTTGGGATCAAAATTTTGGGGTCAAAATTTTGGGGTGAAAATTTTGGGATCAAAATTTTGGGGTAAAAATTTTGGGGTCGAAATTTTGGGGTCAAAATTTGTATGTGAAAATTTTGGGGTGAAAATTTTGGGGTGAAAATTTTGGGATCAAAATTTTGGGGTCAAAATTTTGGTGAAAATTTTGGGATCAAAATTTTGGGATCAAAATTTTAGGATCAAAATTTTGGGGGTCAACATTTTGGGGTGAAAATTTTGAAGTGAAAATTTTGGGATCAAAATTTTGGGGTCAAAATTTTGGGATCAAAATTTTGGGGTCAAAATTTTGGGGTGAAAATTTTGGGATCAAAATTTTGGGGTCAAAATTTTGGTGAAAATTTTGGGATCAAAATTTTGGGATCAAAATTTTAGGATCAAAATTTTGGGGTCAACATTTTGGGGTGAAAATTTTGAAGTGAAAATTTTGGGATCAAAATTTTGGGGTCAAAATTTTGGGATCAAAATTTTGGGATCAAAATTTTAAGGTGAAAATTTTGGGATCAAAATTTTAGGGTCAAAATTTTGGGGTCAACATTTTGGGGTGAAAATTTTGAAGTGAAAATTTTGGGATCAAAATTTTGGGGTCAAAATTTTGGGATCAAAATTTTGGGATCAAAATTTTAAGGTGAAAATTTTGGGATCAAAATTTTAGGGTCAAAATTTTGGGGTCGAAATTTTTCGATCCAAATTTGATCCCAAAATTTTGATCCCAATATTTTGATCCCAAAATTTTCACCCCAAAATTTTGACCCCAAAATTTTGATCCCAAAATTTTGACGCCAAAATTTTGATCCTAAAATTTTGATCCCAAAATTTCGACCCCAAAATTTTGACCCCAAAATTTTGACCCCAAAATTTTGATCACAAAATTTTCACCCCAAAATTTTGACCCCAAAATTTTGATCCCAAAATTTTGACCCCAAAATTTTGACCCCAAAATTTTGATCCTAAAATTTTGATCCCAAAATTTTGATCCCAAAATTTTGATCCCAAAATTTTGATCCAAAAATTTTCACCCCAAAATTTTGACCCCAAAATTTTGATCCCAAAATTTTCACCCCAAAATTTTCACATACAAATTTTGACCCCAAAATTTCGACCCCAAAATTTTGACCTCAAAATTTTGACCCTAAAATTTTGATCCCAAAATTTCTACCCCAAAATTTTGACCCCAAAATTTTGATCCCAAAATTTTCACCCCAAAATTTTGATCCCAAAATTTTGACGCCAAAATTTTGATCCCAAAATTTCGACCCCAAAATTTTGACCCCAAAATTTTGACCCCAAAATTTTGATCCCAAAATTTTAACCCCAAAATTTTGACCCCAAAATTTTGATCCCAAAATTTTCACCCCAAAATTTTGATCCCAAAATTTTGATCCAAATATTTTCATCCCAAAATTTTGATCCAAAAATTTTCACCCCAAAATTTTGATCCCAAAATTTTCACCCCAAAAGATTTTGGGATCAAAATTTTGGGGTCAAAATTTTGGGGTGAAAATTTTGGGATCAAAATTTTGGGGTCAAAATTTTGGGGTCAAAATTTTGGGGTCGAAATTTTGGGATCAAAATTTTAGGATCAAAATTTTGGCGTCAAAATTTTGGGATCAAAATTTTGGAGTCGAAATTTTGGGGTCAAAATTTTTATGTGAAAATTTTGGGGTGAAAATATTGAAATCAAAATTTTGGGGTCAAAATTTTGGGGTGAAAATTTTGGGATCAAAATTTTGGGATCAAAATTTTGGGATCAAAATTTTGGGATCAAAATTTTGGGGTCGAAATTTTGGGCTCAAAATTTTTATGTGAAAATTTTGGGGTGAAAATTTTGAAGTGAAAATTTTGGGATCAAAATTTTGAGGTCAAAATTTTGGGGTCGAAATTTTGGGGTCAAAATTTTGGGGTCGAAATTTTGGGATCAAAATTTTAGGATCAAAATTTTGGCGTCAAAATTTTGGGATCAAAATTTTGGGGTGAAAATTTTGGGATCAAAATTTTGGGGTCAAAATTTTGGGGTCGAAATTTTGGGCTCAAAATTTTTATGTGAAAATTTTGGGGTGAAAATTTTGAAGTGAAAATTTTGGGATCAAAATTTTGAGGTCAAAATTTTGGGGTCGAAATTTTGGGGTCAAAATTTTGGGGTCGAAATTTTGGGATCAAAATTTTAGGATCAAAATTTTGGCGTCAAAATTTTGGGATCAAAATTTTGGGGTGAAAATTTTGGGATCAAAATTTTGGGGTCAAAATTTTGGGGTAGAAATTTTGGGATCAAAATTTTAGGGTCAAAATTTTAAGGTCAAAATTTTGGGGTCGAAATTTTGGGGTCAAAATTTGTATGTGAAAATTTTGGGGTGAAAAATTTGGGATCAAAATTTTGGGGTGAAAATTTTTGGATCAAAATTTTAGGATCAAAATTTTGGTATCAAAATTTTGGGATCAAAATTTTGGGGTCAAAATTTTGGGGTGAAAATTTTGGGATCAAAATTTTGGGATCAAAATTTTGGGATCAAAATTTAGGGGTCGAAATTTTGGGGTCGAAATTTTGGGGTCGAAATTTTGGGGTCGAAATTTTGGGATCAAAATTTTGGGATCAAAATTTTGGGGTCAAAATTTTGGGGTCAAAATTTTGGGGTCGAAATTTTGGGGTCGAAATTTTTATGTGAAAATTTTGGGGTCAAAATTTTGGGGTCGAAATTTTGGGGTCGAAATTTTGGGGTCGAAATTTTGGGATCAAAATTTTGGGATCAAAATTTTGGGGTCAAAATTTTGGGGTCAAAATTTTGGGGTCGAAATTTTGGGGTCGAAATTTTTATGTGAAAATTTTGGGGTCAAAATTTTGGGGTCAAAATTTTGGGTCAAAATTTTGGGATCAAAATTTAGGGGTCGAAATTTTGGGGTCAAAATTTTTATGTGAAAATTTTGGGGTGAAAATTTTGGGATCAAAATTTTGGGGTCAAAATTTTGGGGTGAAAATTTTGGGATCAAAATTTTGGGATCAAAATTTTAGTATCAAAATTTTGTAGTCAAAATTTTGGGGTGAAAATTTTGGGATCAAAATTTTGGGATCAAAATTTAAGGATCAAAATTTTGGGGTCAAAATTTTGGGGTGAAAATTTTGGGATCAAAATTTTGGGGTCAAAATTTTGGGGTGAAAATTTTGGGATCAAAATTTTGGGGTCAAAATTTTGGTGAAAATTTTGGGATCAAAATTTTGGGGTCAAAATTTTGGGATCAAAATTTTGGGATCAAAATTTAAGGTGAAAATTTTGGGATCAAAATTTTGGGGTCAAAATTTTGGGGTCAAAATTTTGGGGTCGAAGTTTTTCGACCCAAATTTGATCCCAAAATTTTGATCCCAAAATTTTGATCCCAAAATTTTCACCCCAAAATTTTGACCCCAAAATCTTGATCCCAAAATTTTGGGATCAAAATTTTGGGATCAAAATTTTAGGATCAAAATTTTGGGGTCAAAATTTTGGGGTGAAAATTTTGGGATCAAAATTTTGGGGTCAAAATTTTGGGGTGAAAATTTTGGGATCAAAATTTTGGGATCAAAATTTTGGGATCAAAATTTTGGGGTCAAAATTTTGGGGTGAAAATTTTGGGATCAAAATTTTGTGGTCAAAATTTTGGGATCAAAATTTTGGGATCAAAATTTTGGGGTAAAAATTTTGGGGTCGAAATTTTGGGGTCAAAATTTGTATGCGAAAATTTTGGGGTGAAAATTTTGGGGTGAAAATTTTGGGATCAAAATTTTGGTGTGAAAATTTTGGGATCAAAATTTTGGGATCAAAATTTTGGGATCAAAATTTTAGGATCAAAATTTTGGGGTCAAAATTTTGGGGTCAAAATTTTGGGATCAAAATTTTGGGGTCAAAATTTTGGGGTGAACATTTTGGGATCAAAATTTTGGGGTCAAAATTTTGGTGAAAATTTTGGGATCAAAATTTTGGGATCAAAATTTTAGGATCAAATTTTGGGGTCAACATTTTGGGGTGAAAATTTTGAAGTGAAAATTTTGGGGTCAACATTTTGAGGTGAAAATTTTGAAGTGAAAATTTTGGGATCAAAATTTTAAGGTGAAAATTTTGGGATCAAAATTTTAGGGTCAAAATTTTGGGGTCAAAATTTTGGGGTCGAAATTTTTCGACCCAAATTTGATCCAAAAATTTTGATCCCAAAATTTTGATCCCAAAATTTTCACCCCAAAATTTTGACCCCAAAATTTTGATCCTAAAATTTTGATCCCAAAATTTTGATCCCAAAATTTTGATCCCAAAATTTTGATTCCAAAATTTTGATTCCAAAATTTTGTTCCCAAAATTTTGATCCCAAAATTTTGATCCCAAAATTTTCACCCCAAAATTTTGATCCCAAAATTTTGGGATCAAAATTTTAGGATCAAAATTTTGGGGTCAAAATTTTGGGGTGAAAATTTTGGGATCAAAATTTTGGGGTGAAAACTTTGGGATCAAAATTTTGGGATCAAAATTTTGGGAACAAAATTTTGGAATCAAAATTTTGGAATCAAAATTTTGGGATCAAAATTTTGGGATCAAAATTTTGGGATCAAAATTTTAGGATCAAAATTTTGGGGTCAAAATTTTGGGGTGAAAATTTTGGGATCAAAATTTTGGGATCAAAATTTTTGGATCAAAATTTTGTGGTCAAAATTTTGGGATCAAAATTTTGGGATCAAAATTTTGGGGTCGAAATTTTGGGATCTAAATTTTGGAATCAAAATTTTAGGATCAAAATTTTGGGGTCAAAATTTTGGGGTGGAAAAATGGATCCAAAAATTTTCACCCCAAAATTTTGACCCCAAAATTTTGATCCCAAAATTTTCATCCCAAAATTTTCACCCCAAAATTTTCACATACAAATTTTGACCCCAAAATTTCGACCCCAAAATTTTGACCTCAAAATTTTGATCCCAAAATTTTCACTTCAAAATTTTCACCCCAAAATTTTCATATAAAAATTTTGACCCCAAAATTTTGATCCCAAAATTTTGATTCCAAAATTTTGTTCCCAAAATTTTGATCCCAAAATTTTGATCCCAAAATTTTCACCCCAAAATTTTGACCCCAAAATTTTGATCCCAAAATTTTCACCCCAAAATTTTGGGATGAAAATTTTGGAGTCAAAATTTTGGGGTGAAAATTTTGGGATCAAAATTTTGGGATCAAAATTTTGGGATCAAAATTTTGGAATCAAAATTTTGGGATCAAAATTTTGGGGTCGAAATTTTGGGGTCAAAATTTTTATGTGAAAATTTTGGGGTGAAAATTTTGGGATCAAAATTTTGGGGTCAAAATTTTGGGGTGAAAATTTTGTGGTCGAAATTTTGGGATCAAAATTTTAGGATCAAAATTTTGGCGTCAAAATTTTGGGATCAAAATTTTGGAGTCGAAATTTTGGGGTCGAAATTTTGGGATCTAAATTTTGGGATCAAAATTTTAGGATCAAAATTTTGGGGTCAAAATTTTGGGGTGGAAATTTTGGGATCAAAATTTTGGGATCAAAATTTTGGGATCAAAATTTTGGGATCAAAGTTTTGGGGTGAAAATTTTGGGATAAAAATTTTGGGATCAAAATTTTGGGGTCAAAATTTTGGGGTCAAAATTTTGGGATCAAAATTTTGGGATCAAAATTTTGGGATCAAAATTTTGGGGTCGAAATTTTGGGATCTAAATTTTGGGATCAAAATTTTAGGATCAAAATTTTGGGGTCAAAATTTTGGGGTTGAAATTTTGGGATCAAAATTTTGGGATCAAAATTTTGGGATCAAAATTTTGGGGTCAAAATTTTGGGGTGAAAATTTTGGGATCAAAATTTTGTGGTCAAAATTTTGGGGTGAAAATTTTGTGGTCGAAATTTTGGGATCAAAATTTTAGGATCAAAATTTTGGCGTCAAAATTTTGGGATCAAAATTTTGGAGTCGAAATTTTGGGGTCGAAATTTTGGGATCTAAATTTTGGGATCAAAATTTTAGGATCAAAATTTTGGGGTCAAAATTTTGGGGTGGAAATTTTGGGATCAAAATTTTGGGATCAAAATTTTGGGATCAAAATTTTGGGATCAAAGTTTTGGGGTGAAAATTTTGGGATAAAAATTTTGGGATCAAAATTTTGGGGTCAAAATTTTGGGGTGAAAATTTTGGGATCAAAATTTTGTGGTCAAAACTTTGGGATCAAAATTTGGGATCAAAATTTTAGGATCAAAATTTTGGGGTCAAAATTTTGGGGTGGAAATTTTGGGATCAAAATTTTGGGATCAAAATTTTGGGGTCAAAATTTTGGGGTGAAAATTTTGGGATCAAAATTTTGGGATCAAAATTTTGGGATCAAAATTTTGGGATCAAAATTTTGGGGTCGAAATTTTGGGATCTAAATTTTGGGATCAAAATTTTAGGATCAAAATTTTGGGGTCAAAATTTTGGGGTGGAAATTTTGGGATCAAAATTTTGGGATCAAAATTTTGGGATCAAAATTTTGGGATCAAAGTTTTGGGGTGAAAATTTTGGGATAAAAATTTTGGGATCAAAATTTTGGGGTCAAAATTTTGGGGTGAAAATTTTGGGATCAAAATTTTGTGGTCAAAATTTTGGGATCAAAATTTTGGGATCAAAATTTTGGGATCAAAGTTTTGGGGTGAAAATTTTGGGATAAAAATTTTGGGATCAAAGTTTTGGGGTGAAAATTTTGGGATAAAAATTTTGGGATCAAAATTTTGGGATCAAAATTTTGGGATCAAAATTTTGGGGTCGAAATTTTGGGATCTAAATTTTGGGATCAAAATTTTAGGATCAAAATTTTGGGGTCAAAATTTTGGGGTGGAAATTTTGGGATCAAAATTTTGGGATCAAAATTTTGGGATCAAAATTTTGGGATCAAAGTTTTGGGGTGAAAATTTTGGGATAAAAATTTTGGGATCAAAATTTTGGGGTCAAAATTTTGGGGTGAAAATTTTGGGATCAAAATTTTGTGGTCAAAATTTTGGGATCAAAATTTTGGGGTCAAAATTTTGGGGTCAAAATTTTGGGATCAAAATTTTGGGATCAAAATTTTGGGATCAAAATTTTGGGGTCGAAATTTTGGGATCTAAATTTTGGGATCAAAATTTTAGGATCAAAATTTTGGGGTCAAAATTTTGGGGTGGAAATTTTGGGATCAAAATTTTGGGATCAAAATTTTGGGATCAAAATTTTGGGGTCAAAATTTTGGGGTGAAAATTTTGGGATCAAAATTTTGTGGTCAAAATTTTGGGGTGAAAATTTTGTGGTCGAAATTTTGGGATCAAAATTTTAGGATCAAAATTTTGGCGTCAAAATTTTGGGATCAAAATTTTGGAGTCGAAATTTTGGGGTCGAAATTTTGGGATCTAAATTTTGGGATCAAAATTTTAGGATCAAAATTTTGGGGTCAAAATTTTGGGGTGGAAATTTTGGGATCAAAATTTTGGGATCAAAATTTTGGGATCAAAATTTTGGGATCAAAGTTTTGGGGTGAAAATTTTGGGATAAAAATTTTGGGATCAAAATTTTGGGGTCAAAATTTTGGGGTCAAAATTTTGGGATCAAAATTTTGTGGTCAAAATTTTGGGATCAAAATTTTGGGATCAAAATTTTGGGGTCGAAATTTTGGGATCTAAATTTTGGGATCAAAATTTTAGGATCAAAATTTTGGGGTCGAAATTTTGGAATCAAAATTTTGGAATCAAAATTTTGGGATCAAAATTTTGGGGTCGAAATTTTGGGGTCAAAATTTTTATGTGAAAATTTTGGGGTGAAAATTTTGGGATCAAAATTTTGGGGTCAAAATTTTGGGGTGAAAATTTTGTGGTCGAAATTTTGGGATCAAAATTTTAGGATCAAAATTTTGGCGTCAAAATTTTGGGATCAAAATTTTGGAGTCGAAATTTTGGGGTCGAAATTTTGGGATCTAAATTTTGGGATCAAAATTTTAGGATCAAAATTTTGGGGTCAAAATTTTGGGGTGGAAATTTTGGGATCAAAATTTTGGGATCAAAATTTTGGGATCAAAATTTTGGGATCAAAGTTTTGGGGTGAAAATTTTGGGATAAAAATTTTGGGATCAAAATTTTGGGGTCAAAATTTTGGGGTGAAAATTTTGGGATCAAAATTTTGTGGTCAAAATTTTGGGATCAAAATTTTGGGATCAAAATTTTGGGGTAAAAATTTTGGGGTCGAAATTTTGGGGTCAAAATTTGTAGCGAAAATTTTGGGGTGAAAATTTTGGGGTGAAAATTTTGGGATCAAAATTTTGGGGTGAAAATTTTGGGATCAAAATTTTGGGATCAAAATTTTGGGATCAAAATTTTAGGATCAAAATTTTGGGGTCAAAATTTTGGGGTCAAAATTTTGGGATCAAAATTTCGGGGTCAAAATTTTGGGGTGAACATTTTGGGATCAAAATTTTGGGATCAAAATTTTAGGATCAAATTTTGGGGTCAACATTTTGGGGTGAAAATTTTGAAGTGAAAATTTTGGGGTCAACATTTTGAGGTGAAAATTTTGAAGTGAAAATTTTGGGATCAAAATTTTAAGGTGAAAATTTTGGGATCAAAATTTTAGGGTCAAAATTTTGGGGGTCAAAATTTTGGGGTCGAAATTTTACGACCCAAATTTGATCCAAAAATTTTGATCCCAAAATTTTGATCCCAAAATTTTCACCCCAAAATTTTGACCCCAAAATTTTGATCCTAAAATTTTGATCCCAAAATTTTGATCCCAAAATTTTTATCCCAAAATTTTGATTCCAAAATTTTGATTCCAAAATTTTGTTCCCAAAATTTTGATCCCAAAATTTTGATCCCAAAATTTTCACCCCAAAATTTTGATCCCAAAATTTTGGGATCAAAATTTTAGGATCAAAATTTTGGGGTCAAAATTTTGGGGTGAAAATTTTGGGATCAAAATTTTGGGGTGAAAATTTTGGGATCAAAATTTTGGGATCAAAATTTTGGGAACAAAATTTTGGAATCAAAATTTTGGAATCAAAATTTTGGGATCAAAATTTTGGGATCAAAATTTTAGGATCAAAATTTTGGGGTCAAAATTTTGGGGTGAAAATTTTGGAATCAAAATTTTGGGATCAAAATTTTTGGATCAAAATTTTGTGGTCAAAATTTTGGGATCAAAATTTTGGGATCAAAATTGTGGGGTCAAAATTTTGGGATCTAAATTTTGGGATCAAAATTTTGGGGTCAAAATTTTGGGGTGAAAATTTTGGGATCAAAATTTTGGGATCAAAATTTTTGGATCAAAATTTTGTGGTCAAAATTTTGGGATCAAAATTTTGGGATCAAAATTTTGGGATCAAAATTTTGGGGTCGAAATTTTGGGATCTAAATTTTGGGATCAAAATTTTAGGATCAAAATTTTGGGGTCAAAATTTTGGGGTGAAAATTTTTGGATCAAAATTTTGGGGTGAAAATTTTTGGATCAAAATTTTGGGGTCAAAATTTTGGTGAAAATTTTGGGATCAAAATTTTGGGATCAAAATTTTAGGATCAAAATTTTGGGGTCAAAATTTTGGGGTGAAAATTTTGAAGTGAAAATTTTGGGATCAAAATTTTGGGGTCAAAATTTTGGGATCAAAATTTTGGGGTCAAAATTTTGGGGTGAAAATTTTGGGATCAAAATTTTGGGATCAAAATTTTAGTATCAAAATTTTGTAGTCAAAATTTTGGGGTGAAAATTTTGGGATCAAAATTTAAGGATCAAAATTTTGGGGTCAAAATTTTGGGGTGAAAATTTTGGGATCAAAATTTTGGGGTCAAAATTTTGGGGTGAAAATTTTGGGATCAAAATTTTGGGGTCAAAATTTTGGTGAAAATTTTGGGATCAAAATTTTGGGGTCAAAATTTTGGGATCAAAATTTTGGGATCAAAATTTAAGGTGAAAATTTTGGGATCAAAATTTTGGGGTCAAAATTTTGGGGTCAAAATTTTGGGGTCGAAATTTTTCGACCCAAATTTGATCCCAAAATTTTGATCCCAAAATTTTGATCCCAAAATTTTCACCCCAAAATTTTGACCCCAAAATTTTGATCCCAAAATTTTGGGATCAAAATTTTGGGATCAAAATTTTGGGATCAAAATTTTAGGATCAAAATTTTGGGGTCAAAATTTTGGGGTGAAAATTTTGGGATCAAAATTTTGGGGTCAAAATTTTGGGGTGAAAATTTTGGGATCAAAATTTTGGGATCAAAATTTTGGGATCAAAATTTTGGGGTCAAAATTTTGGGGTGAAAATTTTGGGATCAAAATTTTGTGGTCAAAATTTTGGGATCAAAATTTTGGGATCAAAATTTTGGGGTAAAAATTTTGGGGTCGAAATTTTGGGGTCAAAATTTGTATGCGAAAATTTTGGGGTGAAAATTTTGGGGTGAAAATTTTGGGATCAAAATTTTGGGGTGAAAATTTTGGGATCAAAATTTTGGGATCAAAATTTTGGGATCAAAATTTTAGGATCAAAATTTTGGGGTCAAAATTTTGGGGCCAAAATTTTGGGATCAAAATTTTGGGGTCAAAATTTTCGGGTGAACATTTTGGGATCAAAATTTTGGGGTCAAAATTTTGGTGAAAATTTTGGGATCAAAATTTTGGGATCAAAATTTTAGGATCAAATTTTGGGGTCAACATTTTGGGGTGAAAATTTTGAAGTGAAAATTTTGGGGTCAACATTTTGAGGTGAAAATTTTGAAGTGAAAATTTTGGGATCAAAATTTTAAGGTGAAAATTTTGGGATCAAAATTTTAGGGTCAAAATTTTGGGGTCAAAATTTTGGGGTCGAAATTTTTCGACCCAAATTTGATCCAAAAATTTTGATCCCAAAATTTTGATCCCAAAATTTTCACCCCAAAATTTTGACCCCAAAATTTTGATCCTAAAATTTTGATCCCAAAATTTTGATCCCAAAATTTTGATCCCAAAATTTTGATTCCAAAATTTTGATTCCAAAATTTTGTTCCCAAAATTTTGATCCCAAAATTTTGATCCCAAAATTTTCACCCCAAAATTTTGATCCCAAAATTTTGGGATCAAAATTTTAGGATCAAAATTTTGGGGTCAAAATTTTGGGGTGAAAATTTTGGGATCAAAATTTTGGGGTGAAAACTTTGGGATCAAAATTTTGGGATCAAAATTTTGGGAACAAAATTTTGGAATCAAAATTTTGGAATCAAAATTTTGGTATCAAAATTTTGGGATCAAAATTTTGGGATCAAAATTTTAGGATCAAAATTTTGGGGTCAAAATTTTGGGGTGAAAATTTTGGGATCAAAATTTTGGGATCAAAATTTTTGGATCAAAATTTTGTGGTCAAAATTTTGGGATCAAAATTTTGGGATCAAAATTTTGGGGTCGAAATTTTGGGATCTAAATTTTGGAATCAAAATTTTAGGATCAAAATTTTGGGGTCAAAATTTTGGGGTGGAAAAATGGATCCAAAAATTTTCACCCCAAAATTTTGACCCCAAAATTTTGATCCCAAAATTTTCATCCCAAATTTTTCACCCCAAAATTTTCACATACAAATTTTGACCCCAAAATTTTGATCCCAAAATTTTGATCCCAAAATTTTGATCCCAAAATTTTGATCCAAAAATTTTCACACCAAAATTTTGACCCCAAAATTTTGATCCCAAATTTTTCACCCCAAAATTTTCACATACAAATTTTGACCCCAAAATTTCGACCCCAAAATTTTGACCTCAAAATTTTGACCCTAAAATTTTGATCCCAAAATTTCTACCCCAAAATTTTGACCCCAAAATTTTGATCCCAAAATTTTCACCCCAAAATTTTGATCCCAAAATTTCGACGCCAAAATTTTGATCCTAAAATTTTTATCCCAAAATTTCGACCCCAAAATTTTGACCCCAAAATTTTGACCCCAAATTTTGATCCCAAAATTTTGATCCCAAAATTTCGACCCCAAAATTTCGACCCCAAAATTTCGACCCCAAAATTTCGACCCCAAAATTTTGACCCCAAAATTTTGATCCCAAAATTTTCACTTCAAAATTTTCACCCCAAAATTTTTGGGGTCAAAATTTTGGGGTCGAAATTTTGGGATCAAAATTTTAGGATCAAAATTTTGGGATCAAATTTGGGTCGAAAAATTTCGACCCCAAAATTTTGACCCCAAAATTTTGACCCCAAAATTTTGATCCCAAAATTTTCACCTTAAATTTTGATCCCAAAATTTTGATCCCAAAATTTTGACCCCAAAATTTTGATCCCAAAATTTTCACCAAAATTTTGACCCCAAAATTTTGATCCCAAAATTTTCACCCCAAAATTTTGACCCCAAAATTTTGATCCCAAAATTTTCACCCCAAAATTTTGACCCCAAAATTTTGATCCTTAAATTTTGATCCCAAAATTTTCACCTTAAAATTTTGATCCCAAAATTTTGATCCCAAAATTTTGACCCCAAAATTTTGATCCCAAAATTTTCACTTCAAAATTTTCACCCCAAAATTTTGACCCCAAAATTTTGACCCCAAAATTTTGATCCTAAAATTTTGATCCCAAAATTTTGATCCCAAAATTTTCACCAAAATTTTGACCCCAAAATTTTGATCCAAAAATTTTCACTTCAAAATTTTCACCCCAAAATTTTTGGGGTCAAAATTTTGGGGTCGAAATTTTGGGATCAAAATTTTAGGATCAAAATTTTGGGATCAAATTTGGGTCGAAAAATTTCGACCCCTAAATTTTGATCCCAAAATTTTGATCCCAAAATTTTGACCCCAAAATTTTGACCCCAAAATTTTCACATAAAAATTTCGACCCCAAAATTTCGACCCCAAAATTTTGACCCCAAAATTTTGACCCTAAAATTTTGACCCCAAAATTTCGACCCCAAAATTTCGACCCCAAAATTTCGACCCCAAAATTTTGACCCCAAAATTTTGATCCCAAAATTTTCACTTCAAAATTTTCACCCCAAAATTTTTGGGGTCAAAATTTTGGGGTCGAAATTTTGGGATCAAAATTTTAGGATCAAAATTTTGGGATCAAATTTGGGTCGAAAAATTTCGACCCCAAAATTTTGACCCCAAAATTTTGACCCCAAAATTTTGATCCCAAAATTTTCACCTTAAATTTTGATCCCAAAATTTTGATCCCAAAATTTTGACCCCAAAATTTTGATCCCAAAATTTTCACCAAAATTTTGACCCCAAAATTTTGATCCCAAAATTTTCACCCCAAAATTTTCACATAAAAATTTTGACCCCAAAATTTTGATCCCAAAATTTTCACCCCAAAATTTTCACATAAAAATTTTGGGGTGAAAATTTTGGGATCAAAATTTTGGGGTCAAAATTTTGGGGTAGAAATTTTGGGGTCAAAATTTTAGGGTCAAATTTTGGGGTCAAAATTTTGGGGTCGAAATTTTGGGGTCGAAATTTTTATGTGAAAATTTTGGGGTCAAAATTTTGGGGTCAAAATTTTGGGATCAAAATTTTGGGATCAAAATTTAGGGGTCGAAATTTTGGGATCAAAATTTTGGGATCAAAATTTTAGTATCAAAATTTTGGGATCAAAATTTTGGGGTCAAAATTTTTATGTGAAAATTTTGGGGTGAAAATTTTGGGATCAAAATTTTGGGGTCAAAATTTTGGGGTGAAAATTTTGGGATCAAAATTTTGGGATCAAAATTTTGGGATCAAAATTTTAGTATCAAAATTTTGGAGTCAAAATTTTGGGGTGAAAATTTTGGGATCAAAATTTTGGGGTCAAAATTTTGGGGTGAAAATTTTGGGATCAAAATTTTGGGGTTAAAATTTTGGGGTAAAAATTTTGGGGTGAAAATTTTGGGGTGAAAATTTTGGGATCAAAATTTTGGGATCAAAATTTTGGTGTCGAAATTCTGGGATCAAAATTTTGGGGTCAAAATTTTGGGGTCAAAATTTTGGGGTGAAAATTTTGGAATCAAAATTTTGGGGTTAAAATTTTGGGGTCAAAATTTTGGGGTCAAAATTTTGGGGTGAAAATTTTGGGATCAAAATTATGGGGTCAAAATTTTGGGGTCAAAATTTTGGGATCAAAATTTTGGGATCAAAATTTTGGGATCAAAATTTTGGGGTGAAAATTTTGGGATCAAAATTTTGGGATCAAAATTTTGGGGTCAAAATTTTGGGGTCAAAATTTTGGGGTCAAAATTTTGGGATCAAAATTTTGTGGTAAAAATTTTGGGATCAAAATTTTAGGATCAAAATTTTGGGGTCGAAATTTTGGGATCTAAATTTTGGGATCAAAATTTTAGGATCAAAATTTTGGGGTCAAAATTTTGGGGTGGAAATTTTGGGATCAAAATTTTGGGATCAAAATTTTGGGATCAAAATTTTGGGATCAAAATTTTGGGATCAAAATTTTGGGATCAAAATTTTGGGGTAAAAATTTTGGGGTCGAAATTTTGGGGTCAAAATTTGTATGTGAAAATTTTGGGGTGAAAATTTTGGGATCAAAATTTTGGGGTGAAAATTTTGGGATCAAAATTTTGGGGTGAAAATTTTGGGATCAAAATTTTGGGATCAAAATTTTGGGATCAAAATTTTGGGATCAAAATTTTGGGATCAAAATTTTGGGATCAAAATTTTGGGATCAAAATTTTGGGGTCGAAATTTTGGGATCAAAATTTTGGGGTAAAAATTTTGCGGTGAAAATTTTGGGGTCAAAATTTTGGGATCAAAATTTTGGGATCAAAATTTTGGGGTCGAAATTTTGGGATCAAAATTTTGGGGTCAAAATTTTGGGGTGAAAATTTTGGGATCAAAATTTTGGGATCAAAATTTTGGGTTCAAAACTTTGGGGTCAAAATTTTAGGGTCAAAATTTTGGGGTCAAAATTTTGGGATCAAAATTTTGTGGTCAAAATTTTGGGATCAAAATTTTGGGATCAAAATTTTGGGGTCGAAATTTTGGGATCAAAATTTTGGGGTCAAGATTTTGGGGGCAAAATTTTGGGGTCAAAATTTTGGGGTGAAAATTTTGGGATCAAAATTTTGGGATCAAAATTTTGGGGTCAAAATTTTGGGGTGAAATTTTGGGATCAAAATTTTGGGGTAAAAATTTTGGGATCAAAATTTTGGGGTCAAAATTTTGGGGTGAAAATTTTGGGATCAAAATTTTGGGGTCAAAATTTTGGTGAAAATTTTGGGATCAAAATTTTGGGATCAAAATTTTAGGATCAAAATTTTGGGGTCAACATTTTGGGGTGAAAATTTTGAAGTGAAAATTTTGGGATCAAAATTTTGGGGTCAAAATTTTGGGGTGAAAATTTTGGGATCAAAATTTTGGGGTCAAAATTTTGGGATTAAAATTTTGGGATCAAAATTTTGGGGTCAAAATTTTGGGGTCAAAATTTTGGGATCGAAATTTTGGGATCAAAATTTTGGCGTCAAAATTTTGGGATCAAAATTTTGGGGTGAAAATTTTGGGATCAAAATTTTGGGGTCAAAATTTTGGGGTAGAAATTTTGGGATCAAAATTTTAGGGTCAAAATTTTGAGGTCAAAATTTTGGGGTCGAAATTTTGGGGTCAAAATTTGTATGTGAAAATTTTGGGGTGAAAATTTTGGGATCAAAATTTTGGGGTCAAAATTTTGGGGTGAAAATTTTTGGATCAAAATTTTGGGATCAAAATTTTGGGATCAAAATTTTGGGATCAAAATTTTGGGATCAAAATTTTAGGATCAAAATTTTGGGGTCAAAATTTTGGGGTGAAAATTTTGGGATCAAAATTTTGGGGTCAAAATTTTGGGGTGAAAATTTTGGGATCAAAATTTTGTGGTCAAAATTTTGGGGTGAAAATTTTGGGATCAAAATATTGGGATCAAAATTTTGGGATCAAATTTGGATCGAAAAATTTCGACCCCAAAATTTTGACCCTAAAATTTTGATCCCAAAATTTTCACCTTAAAATTTTGATCCCAAAATTTTGATCCCAAAATTTTGACCCCAAAATTTTGATCCCAAAATTTTCACTTCAAAATTTTCACCCCAAAATGTTGACCCCAAAATTTTGACCCTAAAATTTTGATCCCAAAATTTTCACCTTAAAATTTTGATCCCAAAATTTTGATCCCAAAATTTTGACCCCAAAATTTTGATCCCAAAATTTTCACTTCAAAATTTTCACCCCAAAATTTTGACCCCAAAATTTTGATCCTAAAATTTTGATCCCAAAATTTTGATCCCAAAATTTTCACCAAAATTTTGACCCCAAAATTTTGATCCCAAAATTTTCACCCCAAAATTTTGACCCCAAAATTTTGATCCCAAAATTTTGACCCCAAAATTTTGATCCCAAAATTTTCACTTCAAAATTTTCACCCCAAAATGTTGACCCCCAAAATTTTGATCCTAAAATTTTGATCCCAAAATTTTCACCAAAATTTTGACCCCAAAATTTTGATCCCAAAATTTTCACCCCAAAATTTTCACCCCAAAATTTTCACATACAAATTTTGACCCCAAAATTTCGACCCCAAAATTTTTACCCCAAAATTTTGATCCCAAAATTTTCACCCCAAAATTTTGACCCCAAAATTTTGATCCCAAAATTTTCACTTCAAAATTTTCACCCCAAAATGTTGACCCCAAAATTTTGACCCTAAAATTTTGATCCCAAAATTTTCACCTTAAAATTTTGATCCCAAAATTTTGATCCCAAAATTTTGACCCCAAAATTTTGATCCCAAAATTTTCACTTCAAAATTTTCACCCCAAAATTTTTACCCCAAAATTTTGATCCCAAAATTTTCACCCCAAAATTTTGACCCCAAAATTTTGATCCCAAAATTTTGAAGTGAAAATTTTGGGATCAAAATTTTGGGGTCAAAATTTTGGGGTGAAAATTTTGGGATCAAAATTTTGGGGTAAAAATTTTGGGGTCGAAATTTTGGGGTCAAAATTTGTATGTGAAAATTTTGGGGTGAAAATTTTGGGGTGAAAATTTTGGGATCAAAATTTTGGGGTCAAAATTTTGGTGAAAATTTTGGGATCAAAATTTTGGGATCAAAATTTTAGGATCAAAATTTTGGGGGTCAACATTTTGGGGTGAAAATTTTGAAGTGAAAATTTTGGGATCAAAATTTTGGGGTCAAAATTTTGGGATCAAAATTTTGGGGTCAAAATTTTGGGGTGAAAATTTTGGGATCAAAATTTTGGGGTCAAAATTTTGGTGAAAATTTTGGGATCAAAATTTTGGGATCAAAATTTTAGGATCAAAATTTTGGGGTCAACATTTTGGGGTGAAAATTTTGAAGTGAAAATTTTGGGATCAAAATTTTGGGGTCAAAATTTTGGGATCAAAATTTTGGGATCAAAATTTTAAGGTGAAAATTTTGGGATCAAAATTTTAGGGTCAAAATTTTGGGGTCAACATTTTGGGGTCAAAATTTTGGGGTCGAAATTTTGGGATCAAAATTTTAGGATCAAAATTTTGGCGTCAAAATTTTGGGATCAAAATTTTGGGGTGAAAATTTTGGGATCAAAATTTTGGGGTCAAAATTTTGGGGTCGAAATTTTGGGCTCAAAATTTTTATGTGAAAATTTTGGGGTGAAAATTTTGAAGTGAAAATTTTGGGATCAAAATTTTGAGGTCAAAATTTTGGGGTCGAAATTTTGGGCTCAAAATTTTTATGTGAAAATTTTGGGGTGAAAATTTTGAAGTGAAAATTTTGGGATCAAAATTTTGAGGTCAAAATTTTGGGGTCGAAATTTTGGGGTCAAAATTTTGGGGTCGAAATTTTGGGATCAAAATTTTAGGATCAAAATTTTGGCGTCAAAATTTTGGGATCAAAATTTTGGGGTGAAAATTTTGGGATCAAAATTTTGGGGTCAAAATTTTGGGGTCGAAATTTTGGGCTCAAAATTTTTATGTGAAAATTTTGGGGTGAAAATTTTGAAGTGAAAATTTTGGGATCAAAATTTTGAGGTCAAAATTTTGGGGTCGAAATTTTGGGGTCAAAATTTTGGGGTCGAAATTTTGGGATCAAAATTTTAGGATCAAAATTTTGGCGTCAAAATTTTGGGATCAAAATTTTGGGGTGAAAATTTTGGGATCAAAATTTTGGGGTCAAAATTTTGGGGTAGAAATTTTGGGATCAAAATTTTAGGGTCAAAATTTTGAGGTCAAAATTTTGGGGTCGAAATTTTGGGGTCAAAATTTGTATGTGAAAATTTTGGGGTGAAAAATTTGGGATCAAAATTTTGGGGTGAAAATTTTTGGATCAAAATTTTAGGATCAAAATTTTGGTATCAAAATTTTGGGATCAAAATTTTGGGGTCAAAATTTTGGGGTGAAAATTTTGGGATCAAAATTTTGGGATCAAAATTTTGGGATCAAAATTTAGGGGTCGAAATTTTGGGGTCGAAATTTTGGGGTCGAAATTTTGGGGTCGAAATTTTGGGATCAAAATTTTGGGATCAAAATTTTGGGGTCAAAATTTTGGGGTCAAAATTTTGGGGTCGAAATTTTGGGGTCGAAATTTTTATGTGAAAATTTTGGGGTCAAAATTTTGGGGTCGAAATTTTGGGGTCGAAATTTTGGGGTCGAAATTTTGGGATCAAAATTTTGGGATCAAAATTTTGGGGTCAAAATTTTGGGGTCAAAATTTTGGGGTCGAAATTTTGGGGTCGAAATTTTTATGTGAAAATTTTGGGGTCAAAATTTTGGGGTCAAAATTTTGGGATCAAAATTTTGGGATCAAAATTTAGGGGTCGAAATTTTGGGGTCAAAATTTTTATGTGAAAATTTTGGGGTGAAAATTTTGGGATCAAAATTTTGGGGTCAAAATTTTGGGGTGAAAATTTTGGGATCAAAATTTTGGGATCAAAATTTTAGTATCAAAATTTTGTAGTCAAAATTTTGGGGTGAAAATTTTGGGATCAAAATTTTGGGATCAAAATTTAAGGATCAAAATTTTGGGGTCAAAATTTTGGGGTGAAAATTTTGGGATCAAAATTTTGGGGTCAAAATTTTGGGGTGAAAATTTTGGGATCAAAATTTTGGGGTCAAAATTTTGGGGTGAAAATTTTGGGATCAAAATTTTGGGATCAAAATTTTGGGATCAAAATTTTGGGGTCAAAATTTTGGGGTGAAAATTTTGGGATCAAAATTTTGTGGTCAAAATTTTGGGATCAAAATTTTGGGATCAAAATTTTGGGGTAAAAATTTTGGGGTCGAAATTTTGGGGTCAAAATTTGTATGCGAAAATTTTGGGGTGAAAATTTTGGGGTGAAAATTTTGGGATCAAAATTTTGGTGTGAAAATTTTGGGATCAAAATTTTGGGATCAAAATTTTGGGATCAAAATTTTAGGATCAAAATTTTGGGGTCAAAATTTTGGGGTCAAAATTTTGGGATCAAAATTTTGGGGTCAAAATTTTGGGGTGAACATTTTGGGATCAAAATTTTGGGGTCAAAATTTTGGTGAAAATTTTGGGATCAAAATTTTGGGATCAAAATTTTAGGATCAAATTTTGGGGTCAACATTTTGGGGTGAAAATTTTGAAGTGAAAATTTTGGGGTCAACATTTTGAGGTGAAAATTTTGAAGTGAAAATTTTGGGATCAAAATTTTAAGGTGAAAATTTTGGGATCAAAATTTTAGGGTCAAAATTTTGGGGTCAAAATTTTGGGGTCGAAATTTTTCGACCCAAATTTGATCCAAAAATTTTGATCCCAAAATTTTGATCCCAAAATTTTCACCCCAAAATTTTGACCCCAAAATTTTGATCCTAAAATTTTGATCCCAAAATTTTGATCCCAAAATTTTGATCCCAAAATTTTGATTCCAAAATTTTGATTCTAAAATTTTGTTCCCAAAATTTTGATCCCAAAATTTTGATCCCAAAATTTTCACCCCAAAATTTTGATCCCAAAATTTTGGGATCAAAATTTTAGGATCAAAATTTTGGGGTCAAAATTTTGGGGTGAAAATTTTGGGATCAAAATTTTGGGGTGAAAACTTTGGGATCAAAATTTTGGGATCAAAATTTTGGGAACAAAATTTTGGAATCAAAATTTTGGAATCAAAATTTTGGGATCAAAATTTTGGGATCAAAATTTTGGGATCAAAATTTTAGGATCAAAATTTTGGGGTCAAAATTTTGGGGTGAAAATTTTGGGATCAAAATTTTGGGATCAAAATTTTTGGATCAAAATTTTGTGGTCAAAATTTTGGGATCAAAATTTTGGGATCAAAATTTTGGGGTCGAAATTTTGGGATCTAAATTTTGGAATCAAAATTTTAGGATCAAAATTTTGGGGTCAAAATTTTGGGGTGGAAAAATGGATCCAAAAATTTTCACCCCAAAATTTTGACCCCAAAATTTTGATCCCAAAATTTTCATCCCAAAATTTTCACCCCAAAATTTTCACATACAAATTTTGACCCCAAAATTTCGACCCCAAAATTTTGACCTCAAAATTTTGATCCCAAAATTTTCACTTCAAAATTTTCACCCCAAAATTTTCATATAAAAATTTTGACCCCAAAATTTTGATCCCAAAATTTTGATTCCAAAATTTTGTTCCCAAAATTTTGATCCCAAAATTTTGATCCCAAAATTTTCACCCCAAAATTTTGACTCCAAAATTTTCATCCCAAAATTTTGGGGTGAAAATTTTGGGATCAAAATTTTGGAATCAAAATTTTGGGATCAAAATTTTGGGGTCGAAATTTTGGGGTCAAAATTTTTATGTGAAAATTTTGGGGTGAATATTTTGGGATCAAAATTTTGGGGTCAAAATTTTGGGGTGAAAATTTTGTGGTCGAAATTTTGGGATCAAAATTTTAGGATCAAAATTTTGGCGTCAAAATTTTGGGATCAAAATTTTGGAGTCGAAATTTTGGGGTCGAAATTTTGGGATCTAAATTTTGGGATCAAAATTTTAGGATCAAAATTTTGGGGTCAAAATTTTGGGGTGGAAATTTTGGGATCAAAATTTTGGGATCAAAATTTTGGGATCAAAATTTTGGGATCAAAGTTTTGGGGTGAAAATTTTGGGATAAAAATTTTGGGATCAAAATTTTGGGGTCAAAATTTTGGGGTCAAAATTTTGGGATCAAAATTTTGGGATCAAAATTTTGGGATCAAAATTTTGGGGTCGAAATTTTGGGATCTAAATTTTGGGATCAAAATTTTAGGATCAAAATTTTGGGGTCAAAATTTTGGGGTGGAAATTTTGGGATCAAAATTTTGGGATCAAAATTTTGGGGTCAAAATTTTGGGGTGAAAATTTTGGGATCAAAATTTTGTGGTCAAAATTTTGGGGTGAAAATTTTGTGGTCGAAATTTTGGGATCAAAATTTTAGGATCAAAATTTTGGCGTCAAAATTTTGGGATCAAAATTTTGGAGTCGAAATTTTGGGGTCGAAATTTTGGGATCTAAATTTTGGGATCAAAATTTTAGGATCAAAATTTTGGGGTCAAAATTTTGGGGTGGAAATTTTGGGATCAAAATTTTGGGATCAAAATTTTGGGATCAAAGTTTTGGGGTGAAAATTTTGGGATAAAAATTTTGGGATCAAAATTTTGGGGTCAAAATTTTGGGGTGAAAATTTTGGGATCAAAATTTTGTGGTCAAAACTTTGGGATCAAAATTTTGGGATCAAAATTTTAGGATCAAAATTTTGGGGTCAAAATTTTGGGGTGGAAATTTTGGGATCAAAATTTTGGGATCAAAATTTTGGGATCAAAATTTTGGGATCAAAATTTTGGGATCAAAGTTTTGGGGTGAAAATTTTGGGATAAAAATTTTGGGATCAAAATTTTGGGGTCAAAATTTTGGGGTCAAAATTTTGGGATCAAAATTTTGTGGTCAAAATTTTGGGATCAAAATTTTGGGATCAAAATTTTGGGGTCGAAATTTTGGAATCAAAATTTTGGAATCAAAATTTTGGGATCAAAATTTTGGGGTCGAAATTTTGGGGTCAAAATTTTTATGTGAAAATTTTGGGGTGAAAATTTTGGGATCAAAATTTTGGGGTCAAAATTTTGGGGTGAAAATTTTGTGGTCGAAATTTTGGGATCAAAATTTTAGGATCAAAATTTTGGCGTCAAAATTTTGGGATCAAAATTTTGGAGTCGAAATTTTGGGGTCGAAATTTTGGGATCTAAATTTTGGGATCAAAATTTTAGGATCAAAATTTTGGGGTCAAAATTTTGGGGTGGAAATTTTGGGATCAAAATTTTGGGATCAAAATTTTGGGATCAAAATTTTGGGATCAAAGTTTTGGGGTGAAAATTTTGGGATAAAAATTTTGGGATCAAAATTTTGGGGTCAAAATTTTGGGGTGAAAATTTTGGGATCAAAATTTTGTGGTCAAAATTTTGGGATCAAAATTTTGGGATCAAAATTTTGGGGTAAAAATTTTGGGGTCGAAATTTTGGGGTCAAAATTTGTAGCGAAAATTTTGGGGTGAAAATTTTGGGGTGAAAATTTTGGGATCAAAATTTTGGGGTGAAAATTTTGGGATCAAAATTTTGGGATCAAAATTTTGGGATCAAAATTTTAGGATCAAAATTTTGGGGTCAAAATTTTGGGGTCAAAATTTTGGGATCAAAATTTCGGGGTCAAAATTTTGGGGTGAACATTTTGGGATCAAAATTTTGGGATCAAAATTTTAGGATCAAATTTTGGGGTCAACATTTTGGGGTGAAAATTTTGAAGTGAAAATTTTGGGGTCAACATTTTGAGGTGAAAATTTTGAAGTGAAAATTTTGGGATCAAAATTTTAAGGTGAAAATTTTGGGATCAAAATTTTAGGGTCAAAATTTTGGGGTCAAAATTTTGGGGTCGAAATTTTACGACCCAAATTTGATCCAAAAATTTTGATCCCAAAATTTTGATCCCAAAATTTTCACCCCAAAATTTTGACCCCAAAATTTTGATCCTAAAATTTTGATCCCAAAATTTTGATCCCAAAATTTTTATCCCAAAATTTTGATTCCAAAATTTTGATTCCAAAATTTTGTTCCCAAAATTTTGATCCCAAAATTTTGATCCAAAAATTTTGGTGAAAATTTTGGGATCAAAATTTTGGGATCAAAATTTTAGGATCAAATTTTGGGGTCAACATTTTGGGGTGAAAATTTTGAAGTGAAAATTTTGGGGTCAACATTTTGAGGTGAAAATTTTGAAGTGAAAATTTTGGGATCAAAATTTTAAGGTGAAAATTTTGGGATCAAAATTTTAGGGTCAAAATTTTGGGGTCAAAATTTTGGGGTCGAAATTTTTCGACCCAAATTTGATCCAAAAATTTTGATCCCAAAATTTTGATCCCAAAATTTTCACCCCAAAATTTTGATCCCAAAATTTTGGGATCAAAATTTTAGGATCAAAATTTTGGGGTCAAAATTTTGGGGTGAAAATTTTGGGATCAAAATTTTGGGGTGAAAACTTTGGGATCAAAATTTTGGGATCAAAATTTTGGGGTCAAAATTTTGGGGTCAAAATTTTGGGATCAAAATTTCGGGGTCAAAATTTTGGGGTGAACATTTTGGGATCAAAATTTTGGGATCAAAATTTTAGGATCAAATTTTGGGGTCAACATTTTGGGGTGAAAATTTTGAAGTGAAAATTTTGGGGTCAACATTTTGAGGTGAAAATTTTGAAGTGAAAATTTTGGGATCAAAATTTTAAGGTGAAAATTTTGGGATCAAAATTTTAGGGTCAAAATTTTGGGGTCAAAATTTTGGGGTCGAAATTTTACGACCCAAATTTGATCCAAAAATTTTGATCCCAAAATTTTGATCCCAAAATTTTCACCCCAAAATTTTGACCCCAAAATTTTGATCCTAAAATTTTGATCCCAAAATTTTGATCCCAAAATTTTTATCCCAAAATTTTGATTCCAAAATTTTGATTCCAAAATTTTGTTCCCAAAATTTTGATCCCAAAATTTTGATCCCAAAATTTTCACCCCAAAATTTTGATCCCAAAATTTTGGGATCAAAATTTTAGGATCAAAATTTTGGGGTCAAAATTTTGGGGTGAAAATTTTGGAATCAAAATTTTGGGATCAAAATTTTTGGATCAAAATTTTGTGCTCAAAATTTTGGGATCAAAATTTTGGGATCAAAATTTTGGGATCAAAATTTTGGGGTCGAAATTTTGGGATCTAAATTTTGGGATCAAAATTTTAGGATCAAAATTTTGGGGTCAAAATTTTGGGGTGAAAATTTTTGGATCAAAATTTTGGGGTCAAAATTTTGGGGTGAAAATTTTTGGATCAAAATTTTGGGGTCAAAATTTTGGTGAAAATTTTGGGATCAAAATTTTGGGATCAAAATTTTAGGATCAAAATTTTGGGGTCAAAATTTTGGGGTGAAAATTTTGAAGTGAAAATTTTGGGATCAAAATTTTGGGGTCAAAATTTTGGGATCAAAATTTTGGGGTCAAAATTTTGGGGTGAAAATTTTGGGATCAAAATTTTGGGATCAAAATTTTAGTATCAAAATTTTGTAGTCAAAATTTTGGGGTGAAAATTTTGGGATCAAAATTTAAGGATCAAAATTTTGGGGTCAAAATTTTGGGGTGAAAATTTTGGGATCAAAATTTTGGGGTCAAAATTTTGGGGTGAAAATTTTGGGATCAAAATTTTGGAGTCAAAATTTTGGTGAAAATTTTGGGATCAAAATTTTGGGGTCAAAATTTTGGGATCAAAATTTTGGGATCAAAATTTAAGGTGAAAATTTTGGGATCAAAATTTTGGGGTCAAAATTTTGGGGTCAAAATTTTGGGGTCGAAATTTTTCGACCCAAATTTGATCCCAAAATTTTGATCCCAAAATTTTGATCCCAAAATTTTCACCCCAAAATTTTGACCCCAAAATTTTGATCCCAAAATTTTGGGATCAAAATTTTGGGATCAAAATTTTGGGATCAAAATTTTAGGATCAAAATTTTGGGGTCAAAATTTTGGGGTGAAAATTTTGGGATCAAAATTTTGGGGTCAAAATTTTGGGGTGAAAATTTTGGGATCAAAATTTTGGGATCAAAATTTTGGGATCAAAATTTTGGGGTCAAAATTTTGGGGTGAAAATTTTGGGATCAAAATTTTGTGGTCAAAATTTTGGGATCAAAATTTTGGGATCAAAATTTTGGGGTAAAAATTTTGGGGTCGAAATTTTGGGGTCAAAATTTGTATGCGAAAATTTTGGGGTGAAAATTTTGGGGTGAAAATTTTGGGATCAAAATTTTGGGGTGAAAATTTTGGGATCAAAATTTTGGGATCAAAATTTTGGGATCAAAATATTAGGATCAAAATTTTGGGGTCAAAATTTTGGGGCCAAAATTTTGGGATCAAAATTTTGGGGTCAAAATTTTCGGGTGAACATTTTGGGATCAAAATTTTGGGGTCAAAATTTTGGTGAAAATTTTGGGATCAAAATTTTGGGATCAAAATTTTAGGATCAAATTTTGGGGTCAACATTTTGGGGTGAAAATTTTGAAGTGAAAATTTTGGGGTCAACATTTTGAGGTGAAAATTTTGAAGTGAAAATTTTGGGATCAAAATTTTAAGGTGAAAATTTTGGGATCAAAATTTTAGGGTCAAAATTTTGGGGTCAAAATTTTGGGGTCGAAATTTTTCGACCCAAATTTGATCCAAAAATTTTGATCCCAAAATTTTGATCCCAAAATTTTCACCCCAAAATTTTGATCCCAAAATTTTGGGATCAAAATTTTAGGATCAAAATTTTGGGGTCAAAATTTTGGGGTGAAAATTTTGGGATCAAAATTTTGGGGTGAAAACTTTGGGATCAAAATTTTGGGATCAAAATTTTGGGAACAAAATTTTGGAATCAAAATTTTGGAATCAAAATTTTGGGATCAAAATTTTGGGATCAAAATTTTGGGATCAAAATTTTAGGATCAAAATTTTGGGGTCAAAATTTTGGGGTGAAAATTTTGGGATCAAAATTTTGGGATCAAAATTTTTGGATCAAAATTTTGTGGTCAAAATTTTGGGATCAAAATTTTGGGATCAAAATTTTGGGGTCGAAATTTTGGGATCTAAATTTTGGAATCAAAATTTTAGGATCAAAATTTTGGGGTCAAAATTTTGGGGTGGAAAAATGGATCCAAAAATTTTCACCCCAAAATTTTGACCCCAAAATTTTGATCCCAAAATTTTCATCACAAATTTTTCACCCCAAAATTTTCACATACAAATTTTGACCCCAAAATTTCGACCCCAAAATTTTGACCTCAAAATTTTGATCCCAAAATTTTCACTTCAAAATTTTCACCCCAAAATTTTGATCCCAAAATTTTCACCCCAAAATTTTGGGATGAAAATTTTGGAGTCAAAATTTTGGGGTGAAAATTTTGGGATCAAAATTTTGGGATCAAAATTTTGGGATCAAAATTTTGGGATCAAAATTTTGGGATCAAAATTTTGGAATCAAAATTTTGGGATCAAAATTTTGGGGTCGAAATTTTGGGGTCAAAATTTTTATGTGAAAATTTTGGGGTGAAAATTTTGGGATCAAAATTTTGGGGTCAAAATTTTGGGGTGAAAATTTTGTGGTCGAAATTTTGGGATCAAAATTTTAGGATCAAAATTTTGGCGTCAAAATTTTGGGATCAAAATTTTGGAGTCGAAATTTTGGGGTCGAAATTTTGGGATCTAAATTTTGGGATCAAAATTTTAGGATCAAAATTTTGGGGTCAAAATTTTGGGGTGGAAATTTTGGGATCAAAATTTTGGGATCAAAATTTTGGGATCAAAATTTTGGGATCAAAGTTTTGGGGTGAAAATTTTGGGATAAAAATTTTGGGATCAAAATTTTGGGGTCAAAATTTTGGGGTCAAAATTTTGGGATCAAAATTTTGTGGTCAAAATTTTGGGATCAAAATTTTGGGATCAAAATTTTGGGGTCGAAATTTTGGGATCTAAATTTTGGGATCAAAATTTTAGGATCAAAATTTTGGGGTCAAAATTTTGGGGTGGAAATTTTGGGATCAAAATTTTGGGATCAAAATTTTGGGATCAAAATTTTGGGGTCAAAATTTTGGGGTGAAAATTTTGGGATCAAAATTTTGTGGTCAAAACTTTGGGATCAAAATTTTGGGATCAAAATTTTGGGGTAAAAATTTTGGGGTCGAAATTTTGGGGTCGAAATTTTTCGACCCAAATTTGATCCCAAAATTTTGATCCCAAAATTTCGACCCCAAAATTTCGACCCCAAAATTTTGACCCCAAAATTTTGACCCCAAAATTTTGATCCCAAAATTTTGATCCCAAAATTTCGACCCCAAAATTTCGACCCCAAAATTTCGACCCCAAAATTTTGACCCCAAAATTTTGATCCCAAAATTTTCACTTCAAAATTTTCACCCCAAAATTTTCACATAAAAATTTTGACCCCAAAATTTCGACCCCAAAATTTTGATCCCAAAATTTTGGTCCCAAAATTTTGATCCCAAAATTTTCACCCCAAAATTTTGACCCCAAAATTTTGATCCCAAAATTTTGATCCCAAAATTTTGATCCCAAAATTTTGATCCAAAAATTTTCACACCAAAATTTTGACCCCAAAATTTTGATCCCAAATTTTTCACCCCAAAATTTTCACATACAAATTTTGACCCCAAAATTTCGACCCCAAAATTTTGACCTCAAAATTTTGACCCTAAAATTTTGATCCCAAAATTTCTACCCCAAAATTTTGACCCCAAAATTTTGATCCCAAAATTTTCACCCCAAAATTTTGATCCCAAAATTTTGACGCCAAAATTTTGATCCTAAAATTTTTATCCCAAAATTTCGACCCCAAAATTTTGACCCCAAAATTTTGACCCCAAATTTTGATCCCAAAATTTTGATCCCAAAATTTCGACCCCAAAATTTCGACCCCAAAATTTCGACCCCAAAATTTCGACCCCAAAATTTTGACCCCAAAATTTTGATCCCAAAATTTTCACTTCAAAATTTTCACCCCAAAATTTTTGGGGTCAAAATTTTGGGGTCGAAATTTTGGGATCAAAATTTTAGGATCAAAATTTTGGCGTCAAAATTTTGGGATCAAAATTTTGGAGTCGAAATTTTGGGTCAAAATTTTTATGTGAAAATTTTGGGGTGAAAATTTTAGGGAGAAAATTTTGGGATCAAAATTTTGGGGTCAAAATTTTTGGGTGAAAATTTTGGGATCAAAATTTTGGGATCAAAATTTTGGGATCAAATTTGGGTCGAAAAATTTCGACCCCAAAATTTTGACCCCAAAATTTTGACCCCAAAATTTTGATCCCAAAATTTTCACCTTAAATTTTGATCCCAAAATTTTGATCCCAAAATTTTGACCCCAAAATTTTGATCCCAAAATTTTCACCAAAATTTTGACCCCAAAATTTTGATCCCAAAATTTTCACCCCAAAATTTTGACCCCAAAATTTTGATCCCAAAATTTTCACCCCAAAATTTTCACCCCAAAATTTTGATCCTTAAATTTTGATCCCAAAATTTTGATCCCAAAATTTTCACCCCAAAATTTTGACTACAAAATTTTGATACTAAAATTTTGATCCCAAAATTTTGATCCCAAAATTTTCACCCCAAAATTTTGACCCCAAAATTTTGATCCCAAAATTTTCACCCCAAAATTTTCACATAAAAATTTTGGGGTGAAAATTTTGGGATCAAAATTTTGGGGTCAAAATTTTGGGGTAGAAATTTTGGGGTCAAAATTTTAGGGTCAAAATTTTGGGGTCAAAATTTTGGAGTCGAAATTTTGGGGTCGAAATTTTTATGTGAAAATTTTGGGGTCAAAATTTTGGGGTCAAAATTTTGGGATCAAAATTTTGGGATCAAAATTTAGGGGTCGAAATTTTGGGATCAAAATTTTGGGATCAAAATTTTAGTATCAAAATTTTGGAGTCAAAATTTTGGGGTGAAAATTTTGGGATCAAAATTTTGGGGTCAAAATTTTTATGTGAAAATTTTGGGGTGAAAATTTTGGGATCAAAATTTTGGGGTCAAAATTTTGGGGTGAAAATTTTGGGATCAAAATTTTGGGATCAAAATTTTGGGATCAAAATTTTAGTATCAAAATTTTGGAGTCAAAATTTTGGGGTGAAAATTTTGGGATCAAAATTTTGGGGTCAAAATTTTGGGGTGAAAATTTTGGGATCAAAATTTTGGGGTTAAAATTTTGGGGTAAAAATTTTGGGGTGAAAATTTTGGGGTGAAAATTTTGGGATCAAAATTTTGGGATCAAAATTTTGGTGTCGAAATTCTGGGATCAAAATTTTGGGGTCAAAATTTTGGGGTCAAAATTTTGGGGTGAAAATTTTGGGATCAAAATTTTGGGGTTAAAATTTTGGGGTCAAAATTTTGGGGTCAAAATTTTGGGGTGAAAATTTTGGGATCAAAATTATGGGGTCAAAATTTTGGGGTCAAAATTTTGGGATCAAAATTTTGGGATCAAAATTTTGGGATCAAAATTTTGGGGTGAAAATTTTGGGATCAAAATTTTGGGATCAAAATTTTGGGGTCAAAATTTTGGGGTCAAAATTTTGGGGTCAAAATTTTGGGATCAAAATTTTGTGGTAAAAATTTTGGGATCAAAATTTTAGGATCAAAATTTTGGGGTCGAAATTTTGGGATCTAAATTTTGGGATCAAAATTTTAGGATCAAAATTTTGGGGTCAAAATTTTGGGGTGGAAATTTTGGGATCAAAATTTTGGGATCAAAATTTTGGGATCAAAATTTTGGGATCAAAATTTTGGGATCAAAATTTTGGGATCAAAATTTTGGGGTGAAAATTTTGGGATCAAAATTTTGTGGTCAAAATTTTGGGATCAAAATTTTGGGATCAAAATTTTGGGGTAAAAATTTTGGGGTCGAAATTTTGGGGTCAAAATTTGTATGTGAAAATTTTGGGGTGAAAATTTTGGGATCAAAATTTTGGGGTGAAAATTTTGGGATCAAAATTTTGGGGTGAAAATTTTGGGATCAAAATTTTGGGATCAAAATTTTGGGATCAAAATTTTGGGGTCGAAATTTTGGGATCAAAATTTTGGGGTAAAAATTTTGCGGTGAAAATTTTGGGGTCAAAATTTTGGGATCAAAATTTTGGGATCAAAATTTTGGGGTCGAAATTTTGGGATCAAAATTTTGGGGTCAAAATTTTGGGGTGAAAATTTTGGGATCAAAATTTTGGGATCAAAATTTTGGGTTCAAAACTTTGGGGTCAAAATTTTAGGGTCAAAATTTTGGGGTCAAAATTTTGGGATCAAAATTTTGTGGTCAAAATTTTGGGATCAAAATTTTGGGATCAAAATTTTGGGGTCGAAATTTTGGGATCAAAATTTTGGGGTCAAGATTTTGGGGGCAAAATTTTGGGGTCAAAATTTTGGGGTGAAAATTTTGGGATCAAAATTTTGGGATCAAAATTTTGGGGTCAAAATTTTGGGGTGAAATTTTGGGATCAAAATTTTGGGGTAAAAATTTTGGGATCAAAATTTTGGGGTCAAAATTTTGGGGTGAAAATTTTGGGATCAAAATTTTGGGGTCAAAATTTTGGTGAAAATTTTGGGATCAAAATTTTGGGATCAAAATTTTAGGATCAAAATTTTGGGGTCAACATTTTGGGGTGAAAATTTTGAAGTGAAAATTTTGGGATCAAAATTTTGGGGTCAAAATTTTGGGGTGAAAATTTTGGGATCAAAATTTTGGGGTCAAAATTTTGGGATTAAAATTTTGGGATCAAAATTTTGGGGTCAAAATTTTGGGGTCAAAATTTTGGGGTCGAAATTTTGGGATCAAAATTTTGGCGTCAAAATTTTGGGATCAAAATTTTGGGGTGAAAATTTTGGGATCAAAATTTTGGGGTCAAAATTTTGGGGTAGAAATTTTGGGATCAAAATTTTAGGGTCAAAATTTTGAGGTCAAAATTTTGGGGTCGAAATTTTGGGGTCAAAATTTGTATGTGAAAATTTTGGGGTGAAAATTTTGGGATCAAAATTTTGGGGTCAAAATTTTGGGGTGAAAATTTTGGGATCAAAATTTTGTGGTCAAAATTTTGGGGTGAAAATTTTGGGATCAAAATATTGGGATCAAAATTTTGGGATCAAATTTGGATCGAAAAATTTCGACCCCAAAATTTTGACCCTAAAATTTTGATCCCAAAATTTTCACCTTAAAATTTTGATCCCAAAATTTTGATCCCAAAATTTTGACCCCAAAATTTTGATCCCAAAATTTTCACTTCAAAATTTTCACCCCAAAATGTTGACCCCAAAATTTTGACCCCAAAATTTTGATCCCAAAATTTTCACTTCAAAATTTTCACCCCAAAATTTTGACCCCAAAATTTTGATCCTAAAATTTTGATCCCAAAATTTTGATCCCAAAATTTTCACCAAAATTTTGACCCCAAAATTTTGATCCCAAAATTTTCACCCCAAAATTTTGACCCCAAAATTTTGATCCCAAAATTTTGACCCTAAAATTTTGATCCCAAAATTTTCACTTCAAAATTTTCACCCCAAAATGTTGACCCCCAAAATTTTGATCCTAAAATTTTGATCCCAAAATTTTCACCAAAATTTTGACCCCAAAATTTTGATCCCAAAATTTTCACCCCAAAATTTTCACCCCAAAATTTTCACATACAAATTTTGACCCCAAAATTTCGACCCCAAAATTTTTACCCCAAAATTTTGATCCCAAAATTTTCACCCCAAAATTTTGACCCCAAAATTTTGATCCCAAAATTTTCACTTCAAAATTTTCACCCCAAAATGTTGACCCCAAAATTTTGACCCTAAAATTTTGATCCCAAAATTTTCACCTTAAAATTTGATCCCAAAATTTTGATCCCAAAATTTTGACCCCAAAATTTTGATCCCAAAATTTTCACTTCAAAATTTTCACCCCAAAATTTTTACCCCAAAATTTTGATCCCAAAATTTTCACCCCAAAATTTTGACCCCAAAATTTTGATCCCAAAATTTTGAAGTGAAAATTTTGGGATCAAAATTTTGGGGTAAAAATTTTGGGGTGAAAATTTTGGGATCAAAATTTTGGGGTAAAAATTTTGGGGTCGAAATTTTGGGGTCAAAATTTGTATGTGAAAATTTTGGGGTGAAAATTTTGGGGTGAAAATTTTGGGATCAAAATTTTGGGGTCAAAATTTTGGTGAAAATTTTGGGATCAAAATTTTAGGATCAAAATTTTGGGGGTCAACATTTTGGGGTGAACATTTTGAAGTGAAAATTTTGGGATCAAAATTTTGGGGTCAAAATTTTGGGATCAAAATTTTGGGGTCAAAATTTTGGGGTGAAAATTTTGGGATCAAAATTTTGGGGTCAAAATTTTGGTGAAAATTTTGGGAACAAAATTTTGGGATCAAAATTTTAGGATCAAAATTTTGGGGTCAACATTTTGGGGTGAAAATTTTGAAGTGAAAATTTTGGGATCAAAATTTTGGGGTCAAAATTTTGGGATCAAAATTTTGGGATCAAAATTTTAAGGTGAAAATTTTGGGATCAAAATTTTAGGGTCAAAATTTTGGGGTCAACATTTTGGGGTGAAAATTTTGAAGTGAAAATTTTGGGATCAAAATTTTGGGGTCAAAATTTTGGGATCAAAATTTTGGGATCAAAATTTTAAGGTGAAAATTTTGGGATCAAAATTTTAGGGTCAAAATTTTGGGGTCGAAATTTTTCGATCCAAATTTGATCCCAAAATTTTGATCCTAATATTTTGATCCCAAAATTTTCACCCCAAAATTTTGACCCCAAAATTTTGATCCCAAAATTTTGACGCCAAAATTTTGATCCTAAAATTTTGATCCCAAAATTTCGACCCCAAAATTTTGACCCCAAAATTTTGACCCCAAAATTTTGATCCCAAAATTTTCACCCCAAAATTTTGACCCCAAAATTTTGATCCCAAAATTTTGACCCCAAAATTTTGACCCCAAAATTTTGATCCTAAAATTTTGATCCCAAAATTTTGATCCCAAAATTTTGATCCCAAAATTTTGATCCAAAAATTTTCACCCCAAAATTTTGACCCCAAAATTTTGATCCCAAAATTTTCACCCCAAAATTTTCACATACAAATTTTGACCCCAAAATTTCGACCCCAAAATTTTGACCTCAAAATTTTGACCCTAAAATTTTGATCCCAAAATTTCTACCCCAAAATTTTGACCCCAAAATTTTGATCCCAAAATTTTCACCCCAAAATTTTGATCCCAAAATTTTGACGCCAAAATTTTGATCCCAAAATTTCGACCCCAAAATTTTGACCCCAAAATTTTGACCCCAAAATTTTGATCCCAAAATTTTAACCCCAAAATTTTGACCCCAAAATTTTGATCCCAAAATTTTCACCCCAAAATTTTGATCCCAAAATTTTGATCCAAATATTTTCATCCCAAAATTTTGATCCAAAAATTTTCACCCCAAAATTTTGATCCCAAAATTTTCACCCCAAAAGATTTTGGGATCAAAATTTTGGGGTCAAAATTTTGGGGTGAAAATTTTGGGATCAAAATTTTGGGATCAAAATTTTGGGATCAAAATTTTGGGATCAAAATTTTGGGGTCGAAATTTTGGGCTCAAAATTTTTATGTGAAAATTTTGGGGTGAAAATTTTGAAGTGAAAATTTTGGGATCAAAATTTTGAGGTCAAAATTTTGGGGTCGAAATTTTGGGGTCAAAATTTTGGGGTCGAAATTTTGGGATCAAAATTTTAGGATCAAAATTTTGGCGTCAAAATTTTGGGATCAAAATTTTGGGGTGAAAATTTTGGGATCAAAATTTTGGGGTCAAAATTTTGGGGTCGAAATTTTGGGCTCAAAATTTTTATGTGAAAATTTTGGGGTGAAAATTTTGAAGTGAAAATTTTGGGATCAAAATTTTGAGGTCAAAATTTTGGGGTCGAAATTTTGGGGTCAAAATTTTGGGGTCGAAATTTTGGGATCAAAATTTTAGGATCAAAATTTTGGCGTCAAAATTTTGGGATCAAAATTTTGGGGTGAAAATTTTGGGATCAAAATTTTGGGGTCAAAATTTTGGGGTAGAAATTTTGGGATCAAAATTTTAGGGTCAAAATTTTGAGGTCAAAATTTTGGGGTCGAAATTTTGGGGTCAAAATTTGTATGTGAAAATTTTGGGGTGAAAAATTTGGGATCAAAATTTTGGGGTGAAAATTTTTGGATCAAAATTTTAGGATCAAAATTTTGGTATCAAAATTTTGGGATCAAAATTTTGGGGTCAAAATTTTGGGGTGAAAATTTTGGGATCAAAATTTTGGGATCAAAATTTTGGGATCAAAATTTAGGGGTCGAAATTTTGGGGTCGAAATTTTGGGGTCGAAATTTTGGGGTCGAAATTTTGGGATCAAAATTTTGGGATCAAAATTTTGGGGTCAAAATTTTGGGGTCAAAATTTTGGGGTCGAAATTTTGGGGTCGAAATTTTTATGTGAAAATTTTGGGGTCGAAATTTTGGGGTCGAAATTTTGGGGTCGAAATTTTGGGATCAAAATTTTGGGATCAAAATTTTGGGGTAAAAATTTTGGGGTCAAAATTTTGGGGTCGAAATTTTGGGGTCGAAATTTTTATGTGAAAATTTTGGGGTCAAAATTTTGGGGTCAAAATTTTGGGATCAAAATTTTGGGATCAAAATTTAGGGGTCGAAATTTTGGGGTCAAAATTTTTATGTGAAAATTTTGGGGTGAAAATTTTGGGGTCAAAATTTTGGGGTGAAAATTTTGGGATCAAAATTTTGGGATCAAAATTTTAGTATCAAAATTTTGTAGTCAAAATTTTGGGGTGAAAATTTTGGGATCAAAATTTTGGGATCAAAATTTAAGGATCAAAATTTTGGGGTCAAAATTTTGGGGTGAAAATTTTAGGATCAAAATTTTGGGGTCAAAATTTTGGGGTGAAAATTTTGGGATCAAAATTTTGGGGTCAAAATTTTGGTGAAAATTTTGGGATCAAAATTTTGGGATCAAAATTTAAGGTGAAAATTTTGGGATCAAAATTTTGGGGTCAAAATTTTGGGGTCAAAATTTTGGGGTCGAAATTTTTCGACCCAAATTTGATCCCAAAATCTTGATCCCAAAATTTTGGGATCAAAATTTTGGGATCAAAATTTTGGGATCAAAATTTAAGGATCAAAATTTTGGGGTCAAAATTTTGGGGTGAAAATTTTGGGATCAAAATTTTGGGGTCAAAATTTTGGGGTGAAAATTTTGGGATCAAAATTTTGGGATCAAAATTTTGGGATCAAAATTTTGGGGTCAAAATTTTGGGGTGAAAATTTTGGGATCAAAATTTTGTGGTCAAAATTTTGGGATCAAAATTTTGGGATCAAAATTTTGGGGTAAAAATTTTGGGGTCGAAATTTTGGGGTCAAAATTTGTATGCGAAAATTTTGGGGTGAAAATTTTGGGGTGAAAATTTTGGGATCAAAATTTTGGGGTGAAAATTTTGGGATCAAAATTTTGGGATCAAAATTTTAGGATCAAAATTTTGGGGTCAAAATTTTGGGGTCAAAATTTTGGGATCAAAATTTTGGGGTCAAAATTTTGGGGTGAACATTTTGGGATCAAAATTTTGGGGTCAAAATTTTGGTGAAAATTTTGGGATCAAAATTTTGGGATCAAAATTTTAGGATCAAATTTTGGGGTCAACATTTTGGGGTGAAAATTTTGAAGTGAAAATTTTGGGGTCAACATTTTGAGGTGAAAATTTTGAAGTGAAAATTTTGGGATCAAAATTTTAAGGTGAAAATTTTGGGATCAAAATTTTAGGGTCAAAATTTTGGGGTCAAAATTTTGGGGTCGAAATTTTTCGACCCAAATTTGATCCAAAAATTTTGATCCCAAAATTTTGATCCCAAAATTTTCACCCCAAAATTTTGACCCCAAAATTTTAATCCAAAAATTTTGATCCCAAAATTTTGATCCCAAAATTTTGATTCCAAAATTTTGATTCCAAAATTTTGTTCCCAAAATTTTGATCCCAAAATTTTGATCCCAAAATTTTCACCCCAAAATTTTGATCCCAAATTTTGGGATCAAAATTTTAGGATCAAAATTTTGGGGTCAAAATTTTGGGGTGAAAATTTTGGGATCAAAATTTTGGGGTGAAAACTTTGGGATCAAAATTTTGGGATCAAAATTTTGGGAACAAAATTTTGGAATCAAAATTTTGGAATCAAAATTTTGGGATCAAAATTTTGGGATCAAAATTTTGGGATCAAAATTTTAGGATCAAAATTTTGGGGTCAAAATTTTGGGGTGAAAATTTTGGGATCAAAATTTTGGGATCAAAATTTTTGGATCAAAATTTTGTGGTCAAAATTTTGGGATCAAAATTTTGGGATCAAAATTTTGGGGTCGAAATTTTGGGATCTAAATTTTGGAATCAAAATTTTAGGATCAAAATTTTGGGGTCAAAATTTTGGGGTGGAAAAATGGATCCAAAAATTTTCACCCCAAAATTTTGACCCCAAAATTTTGATCCCAAAATTTTCATCCCAAAATTTTCACCCCAAAATTTTCACATACAAATTTTGACCCCAAAATTTCGACCCCAAAATTTTGACCTCAAAATTTTGATCCCAAAATTTTCACTTCAAAATTTTCACCCCAAAATTTTCATATAAAAATTTTGACCCCAAAATTTTTATCCCAAAATTTTGATTCCAAAATTTTGTTCCCAAAATTTTGATCCCAAAATTTTGATCCCAAAATTTTCACCCCAAAATTTTGACCCCAAAATTTTGATCCCAAAATTTTCACCCCAAAATTTTGGGATGAAAATTTTGGAGTCAAAATTTTGGGGTGAAAATTTTGGGATCAAAATTTTGGGATCAAAATTTTGGGATCAAAATTTTGGAATCAAAATTTTGGGATCAAAATTTTGGGGTCGAAATTTTGGGGTCAAAATTTTTATGTGAAAATTTTGGGGTGAAAATTTTGGGATCAAAATTTTGGGGTCAAAATTTTGGGGTGAAAATTTTGTGGTCGAAATTTTGGGATCAAAATTTTAGGATCAAAATTTTGGCGTCAAAATTTTGGGATCAAAATTTTGGAGTCGAAATTTTGGGGTCGAAATTTTGGGGTCGAAATTTTGGGGTCAAAATTTGTAGCGAAAATTTTGGGGTGAAAATTTTGGGGTGAAAATTTTGGGATCAAAATTTTGGGGTGAAAATTTTGGGATCAAAATTTTGTGGTCAAAATTTTGGGATCAAAATTTTGGGATCAAAATTTTGGGGTAAAAATTTTGGGGTCGAAATTTTGGGGTCAAAATTTGTAGCGAAAATTTTGGGGTGAAAATTTTGGGGTGAAAATTTTGGGATCAAAATTTTGGGGTGAAAATTTTGGGATCAAAATTTTGGGATCAAAATTTTGGGATCAAAATTTTAGGATCAAAATTTTGGGGTCAAAATTTTGGGGTCAAAATTTTGGGATCAAAATTTTGGGGTCAAAATTTTGGGGTGAACATTTTGGGATCAAAATTTTGGGATCAAAATTTTAGGATCAAATTTTGGGGTCAACATTTTGGGGTGAAAATTTTGAAGTGAAAATTTTGGGGTCAACATTTTGAGGTGAAAATTTTGAAGTGAAAATTTTGGGATCAAAATTTTAAGGTGAAAATTTTGGGATCAAAATTTTAGGGTCAAAATTTTGGGGTCAAAATTTTGGGGTCGAAATTTTACAACCCAAATTTGATCCAAAAATTTTGATCCCAAAATTTTGATCCCAAAATTTTCACCCCAAAATTTTGACCCCAAAATTTTGATCCTAAAATTTTGATCCCAAAATTTTGATCCCAAAATTTTTATCCCAAAATTTTGATTCCAAAATTTTGATTCCAAAATTTTGTTCCCAAAATTTTGATCCCAAAATTTTGATCCCAAAATTTTCACCCCAAAATTTTGATCCCAAAATTTTGGGATCAAAATTTTAGGATCAAAATTTTGGGGTCAAAATTTTTGGGTGAAAATTTTGGGATCAAAATTTTGGGGTGAAAATTTTGGGATCAAAATTTTGGGATCAAAATTTTGGGAACAAAATTTTGGAATCAAAATTTTGGAATCAAAATTTTGGGATCAAAATTTTGGGATCAAAATTTTAGGATTAAAATTTTGGGGTCAAAATTTTGGGGTGAAAATTTTGGAATCAAAATTTTGGGATCAAAATTTTTGGATCAAAATTTTGTGGTCAAAATTTTGGGATCAAAATTTTGGGATCAAAATTGTGGGGTCGAAATTTTGGGATCTAAATTTTGGGATCAAAATTTTGGGGTCAAAATTTTGGGGTGAAAATTTTGGGATCAAAATTTTGGGATCAAAATTTTTGGATCAAAATTTTGTGGTCAAAATTTTGGGATCAAAATTTTGGGATCAAAATTTTGGGGTCGAAATTTTATGATCTAAATTTTGGGATCAAAATTTTAGGATCAAAATTTTGGGGTCAAAATTTTGGGGTGAAAATTTTTGGATCAAAATTTTGGGGTCAAAATTTTGGGGTGAAATTTTTTGGATCAAAATTTTGGGGTCAAAATTTTGGTGAAAATTTTGGGATCAAAATTTTGGGATCAAAATTTTGGGATCAAAATTTTGGGGTCAAAATTTTGGGGTGAAAATTTTGGGATCAAAATTTTGTGGTCAAAATTTTGGGATCAAAATTTTGGGATCAAAATTTTGGGGTAAAAATTTTGGGGTCGAAATTTTGGGGTCAAAATTTGTATGCGAAAATTTTGGGGTGAAAATTTTGGGGTGAAAATTTTGGGATCAAAATTTTGGGGTGAAAATTTTGGGATCAAAATTTTGGGATCAAAATTTTGGGATCAAAATTTTAGGATCAAAATTTTGGGGTCAAAATTTTGGGGTCAAAATTTTGGGATCAAAATTTTGGGGTCAAAATTTTGGGGTGAACATTTTGGGATCAAAATTTTGGGGTCAAAATTTTGGTGAAAATTTTGGGATCAAAATTTTGGGATCAAAATTTTAGGATCAAATTTTGGGGTCAACATTTTGGGGTGAAAATTTTGAAGTGAAAATTTTGGGGTCAACATTTTGAGGTGAAAATTTTGAAGTGAAAATTTTGGGATCAAAATTTTAAGGTGAAAATTTTGGGATCAAAATTTTAGGGTCAAAATTTTGGGGTCAAAATTTTGGGGTCGAAATTTTTCGACCCAAATTTGATCCAAAAATTTTGATCCCAAAATTTTGATCCCAAAATTTTCACCCCAAAATTTTGACCCCAAAATTTTGATCCTAAAATTTTGATCCCAAAATTTTGATCCCAAAATTTTGATCCCAAAATTTTGATTCCAAAATTTTGATTCCAAAATTTTGTTCCCAAAATTTTGATCCCAAAATTTTGATCCCAAAATTTTCACCCCAAAATTTTGATCCCAAAATTTTGGGATCAAAATTTTAGGATCAAAATTTTGGGGTCAAAATTTTGGGGTGAAAATTTTGGGATCAAAATTTTGGGGTGAAAACTTTGGGATCAAAATTTTGGGATCAAAATTTTGGGAACAAAATTTTGGAATCAAAATTTTGGAATCAAAATTTTGGGATCAAAATTTTGGGATCAAAATTTTGGGATCAAAATTTTAGGATCAAAATTTTGGGGTCAAAATTTTGGGGTGAAAATTTTGGGATCAAAATTTTGGGATCAAAATTTTTGGATCAAAATTTTGTGGTCAAAATTTTGGGATCAAAATTTTGGGATCAAAATTTTGGGGTCGAAATTTTGGGATCTAAATTTTGGAATCAAAATTTTAGGATCAAAATTTTGGGGTCAAAATTTTGGGGTGAAAAAATGGATCCAAAAATTTTCACCCCAAAATTTTGACCCCAAAATTTTGATCCCAAAATTTTCATCCCAAAATTTTCACCCCAAAATTTTCACATACAAATTTTGACCCCAAAATTTCGACCCCAAAATTTTGACCTCAAAATTTTGATCCCAAAATTTTCACTTCAAAATTTTCACCCCAAAATTTTCATATAAAAATTTTGACCCCAAAATTTTGATCCCAAAATTTTGATTCCAAAATTTTGTTCCCAAAATTTTGATCCCAAAATTTTGATCCCAAAATTTTCACCCCAAAATTTTGACCCCAAAATTTTGATCCCAAAATTTTCACCCCAAAATTTTGGGATGAAAATTTTGGAGTCAAAATTTTGGGGTGAAAATTTTGGGATCAAAATTTTGGGATCAAAATTTTGGGATCAAAATTTTGGGATCAAAATTTTGGGATCAAAATTTTGGGATCAAAATTTTGGAATCAAAATTTTGGGATCAAAATTTTGGGGTCGAAATTTTGGGGTCAAAATTTTTATGTGAAAATTTTGGGGTGAAAATTTTGGGATCAAAATTTTGGGGTCAAAATTTTGGGGTGAAAATTTTGTGGTCGAAATTTTGGGATCAAAATTTTAGGATCAAAATTTTGGCGTCAAAATTTTGGGATCAAAATTTTGGAGTCGAAATTTTGGGGTCGAAATTTTGGGATCTAAATTTTGGGATCAAAATTTTAGGATCAAAATTTTGGGGTCAAAATTTTGGGGTGGAAATTTTGGGATCAAAATTTTGGGATCAAAATTTTGGGATCAAAATTTTGGGATCAAAGTTTTGGGGTGAAAATTTTGGGATAAAAATTTTGGGATCAAAATTTTGGGGTCAAAATTTTGGGGTCAAAATTTTGGGATCAAAATTTTGTGGTCAAAAATTTGGGATCAAAATTTTGGGATCAAAATTTTGGGGTCGAAATTTTGGGATCTAAATTTTGGGATCAAAATTTTAGGATCAAAATTTTGGGGTCAAAATTTTGGGGTGGAAATTTTGGGATCAAAATTTTGGGATCAAAATTTTGGGGTCAAAATTTTGGGGTGAAAATTTTGGGATCAAAATTTTGTGGTCAAAACTTTGGGATCAAAATTTTGGGATCAAAATTTTGGGGTAAAAATTTTGGGGTCGAAATTTTGGGGTCAAAATTTTTAGCGAAAATTTTGGGGTGAAAATTTTGGGGTCAAAATTTTGGGATCAAAATTTTGGGGTCGAAATTTTGGGGTCAAAATTTGTATGTGAAAATTTTGGGGTGAAAATTTTGGGATCAAAATTTTGGGGTCAAAATTTTGGTGAAAATTTGTATGTGAAAATTTTGGGGTGAAAATTTTGGGATCAAAATTTTGGGATCAAAATTTTGGGGTCAAAATTTTGGGATCAAAATTTTGGTATCAAAATTTTAAGGTGAAAATTTTGGGATCAAAATTTTGGGGACAAAATTTTGGGGTGAAAATTTTGGGGTCAAAATTTTGGGGTCAAAATTTTGGGATCAAAATTTTGGGGTCAAAATTTTGGGATCAAAATTTTGGGATCAAAATTTTGGGGTCGAAATTTTGGGATCAAAATTTTGGGGTCAAAATTTTGGGATCAAATGTTTGGGATCAAAATTTTGGGATCAAAGTTTTGAGATCAAAATTTTAGGATCAAAATTTTGGGGTCAAAATTTTGGGGTGAAGATTTTGGGATCAAAATTTTGGGGTCAAAATTTTGGGGTGAAAATTTTGGGATCAAAATTTTGGGGTCAAAATTTTGGGGTCAAAATTTTGGGGTAGAAATTTTGGGATCAAAATTTTAGGATCAAAATTTTGGCGTCAAAATTTTGGGATCAAAATTTTGGAGTCGAAATTTTGGGGTCAAAATTTTTATGTGAAAATTTTGGGGTGAAAATTTTGAAGTGAAAATTTTGGGATCAAAATTTTGAGGTCAAAATTTTGGGGTCGAAATTTTGGGGTCAAAATTTGTATGTGAATATTTTGGGGTGAAAATTTTGGGGTGAAAATTTTGGGATCAAAATTTTGGGGTAAAAATTTTGGGGTCGAAATTTTGGGATCAAAATTTTAGGATCAAAATTTTGGCGTCAATTTTTTGGGATCAAAATTTTGGAGTCGAAATTTTGGGTCAAAATTTTTATGTGAAAATTTTGGGGTGAAAATTTTGGGGTGAAAATTTTGGGATCAAAATTTTGGGGTCAAAATTTTGGGGTGAAAATTTTGGGATCAAAATTTTGGGGTCAAAATTTTGGGGTCGAAATTTTGGGATCAGAATTTTGGGGTGAAAATTTTGGGATCAAAATTTTGGGATCAAAATTTTGGGATCAAAATTTTGGGATCAAAATTTTGGAATCAAAATTTTGGGATCAAAATTTTGAGGTCGAAATTTTGGGGTCAAAATTTTTATGTGAAAATTTTGGGGTGAAAATTTTAAAGTGAAAATTTTGGGATCAAAATTTTGAGGTCAAAATTTTGGGGTCGAAATTTTGGGGTCAAAATTTGTATGTGAATATTTTGGGGTGAAAATTTTGGGGTGAAAATTTTGGGATCAAAATTTTGGGGTCAAAATTTTTGGGTCGAAATTTTGGGATCAAAATTTTGGGGTGAAAATTTTGGGATCAAAATTTTGGGATCAAAATTTAGGGGTCGAAATTTTGGGATCAAAATTTTGGGGTCAAAATTTTGGGGTGAAAATTTTGGGATCAAAATTTTGGGGTGAAAATTTTGGGATCAAAATTTAGGGGTCGAAATTTTGGGGTCAAAATTTTGGGGTCAAAATTTTGGGGTCGAAATTTTGGGGTCAAAATTTTGGGGTCAAAATTTTGGGATCAAAATTTTGGGATCAAAATTTTGGGGTCGAAATTTTGGGGTCAAAATTTTGGGGTCAAAATTTTGGGATGAAAATTTTGGAATCAAAATTTTGGGGTCAAAATTTTGGGGTGAAAATTTTGGGATCAAAATTTTGGGATCAAAATTTTGGGATCAAAATTTTGGGATCAAAATTTTGGGATCAAAATTTTGGGATCAAAATTTTGGGGTCGAAATTTTGGGGTCAAAATTTTGGGGTCAAAATTTTGGGATGAAAATTTTGGAATCAAAATTTTGGGGTCAAAATTTTGGGGTGAAAATTTTGGGATCAAAATTTTGGGATCAAAATTTTGGGATCAAAATTTTGGGGTGAAAATTTTGGGATCAAAATTTTGGGGTCAAAATTTTGGGATCAAAATTTTTGGGGTTAAAATTTTGGGGTCAAAATTTTGGGGTGAAAATTTTGGGATCAAAATTTTGGGGTCTAAAATTTTGATCCTAAAATTTTGATCCCAAAATTTTGATCCCAAAATTTTGATCCCAAAATTTTGATCCCAAAATTTTGATCCCAAAATTTTGATCCCAAAATTTTGATCCAAAAATTTTCACCCCAAAATTTTGACCCCAAAATTTTGATCCCAAAATTTTCACCCCAAAATTTTCACCCCAAAATTTTCACATACAAATTTTGACCCCAAAATTTCGACCCCAAAATTTTGACCTCAAAATTTTGAATTCAAAATTTTCACTTCAAAATTTTCACCCCAAAATTTTCAGATAAAAATTTTGACCCCAAAATTTCAAATTTTGGGATCAAAATTTTGGGGTCAAAATTTTGGGGTCGAAATTTTGGGGTCAAAATTTGTATGTGAAAATTTTGAGGTGAAAATTTTGGGATCAAAATTTTGGGGTCAAAATTTTGGGGTGAAAATTTTGGGATCAAAATTTTGGGATCAAAATTTTGGGATCAAAATTTTGGGATCAAAATTTTGGGATCAAAATTTTGGGATCAAAATTTTGGGATCAAAATTTTGGGATGAAAATTTTGGGATCAAAATTTTGGGATCAAAATTTTGGGATCAAAATTTTGGGATCAAAATTTTAGAATCAAAATTTTGGGGTTAAAATTTTGGGGTGAAGATTTTGGGGTCAAAATTTTAGGGTGAAAATTTTGGGATCAAAATTTTGGGGTCAAAATTTTGGGGTCGAAATTTTGGGATAAAAATTTTAGGATCAAAATTTTGGGATCAAAATTTTGGAGTCGAAATTTTGGGGTCAAAATTTTTATGTGAAAATTTTGGGGTGAAAATATTGGGATCAAAATTTTGGGGTCAAAATTTTGGGGTGAAAATTTTGGGATCAAAATTTTGGGATCAAAATTTTGGGATCAAAATTTTGGGATCAAAATTTTGGGGTCGAAATTTTGGGGTCAAAATTTTTATGTGAAAATTTTGGGGTGAAAATTTTGAAGTGAAAATTTTGGGATCAATATTTTGGGGTCAAAATTTTGGGGTCGAAATTTTGGGGTCGAAATTTTGGGGTCGAAATTTTGGGATCAAAATTTTGGGGTCAAAATTTTGGGGTGAAAATTTTGGGATCAAAATTTTGGGATCAAAATTTTGGGGTCAAAATTTTGGGGTCAAAATTTTGGGATCAAAATTTTGGGATCAAAATTTTGGGGTCGAAATTTTGGGATCAAAATTTTGGGGTCAAGATTTTGGGGGCAAAATTTTGGGGTCAAAATTTTGGGGTGAAAATTTTGGGATCAAAATTTTGGGATCAAAATTTTGGGGTCAAAATTTTGGGGTGAAATTTTGGGATCAAAATTTTGGGGTAAAAATTTTGGGGTGAAAATTTTGGGATCAAAATTTTGGGATCAAAATTTTGGGGTCAAAATTTTGGGGTGAAATTTTGGGATCAAAATTTTGGGGTAAAAATTTTGGGATCAAAATTTTGGGGTCAAAATTTTGGGGTGAAAATTTTGGGATCAAAATTTTGGGATCAAAATTTTGGGATCAAAATTTTAGGATCAAAATTTTGGGGTCAACATTTTGGGGTGAAAATTTTGAAGTGAAAATTTTGGGATCAAAATTTTGGGGTCAAAATTTTGGGGTGAAAATTTTGAAGTGAAAATTTTGGGATCAATATTTTGGGATCAAAATTTTGTGGTCAAAATTTTGGGATCAAAATTTTGGGATCAAAATTTTGGGGTCGAAATTTTGGGATCAAAATTTTGGGGTCAAGATTTTGGGGGCAAAATTTTGGGGTCAAAATTTTGGGGTGAAAATTTTGGGATCAAAATTTTGGGATCAAAATTTTGGGGTCAAAATTTTGGGGTGAAATTTTGGGATCAAAATTTTGGGGTAAAAATTTTGGGATCAAAATTTTGGGGTCAAAATTTTGGGGTGAAAATTTTGGGATCAAAATTTTGGGGTCAAAATTTTTGTGAAAATTTTGGGATCAAAATTTTGGGATCAAAATTTTAGGATCAAAATTTTGGGGTCAACATTTTGGGGTGAAAATTTTGAAGTGAAAATTTTGGGATCAAAATTTTGGGGTCAAAATTTTGGGGTGAAAATTTTGGGATCAAAATTTTGGGGTAAAAATTTTGGGGTCGAAATTTTGTGGTCAAAATTTGTATGTGAAAATTTTGGGGTGAAAATTTTGGGGTGAAAATTTTGGGATCAAAATTTTGGGATCAAAATTTTGGGATCAAAATTTTAGGATCAAAATTTTGGGGTCAAAATTTTGGGGTGAAAATTTTGGGATCAAAATTTTGGGGTCAAAATTTTGGGGTGAAAATTTTGGGATCAAAATTTTGGGGTCAAAATTTTGGGGTCAAAATTTTGGGGTCGAAATTTTGGGATCAAAATTTTAGGATCAAAATTTTGGCGTCAAAATTTTGGGATCAAAATTTTGGGGTCAAAATTTTGGGGTGAAAATTTTGGGATCAAAATTTTGGGGTCAAAATTTTGGGGTGAAAATTTTGGGAACAAAATTTTGGGGTCAAAATTTTGGGGTGAAAATTTTCGGATCAAAATTTTAGGGTCAAAATTTTGGTGAAAATTTTGGGATCAAAATTTTGGGGTCAAAATTTTTGTGAAAATTTTGGGATCAAAATTTTGGGATCAAAATTTTAGGATCAAAATTTTGGGGTCAACATTTTGGGGTGAAAATTTTGAAGTGAAAATTTTTGGATCAAAATTTTGGGGTGAAAATTTTGGGATCAAAATTTTGGGATCAAAATTTTAAGGTGAAAATTTTGGGATCAAAATTTTAGGGTCAAAATTTTGGGGTCAAAATTTTGGGGTCGAAATTTTTCGATCCAAATTTGATCCCAAAATTTTGATCCCAAAATTTTGATCCCAAAATTTTCACCCCAAAATTTTGACCCCAAAATTTTGATCCCAAAATTTTGACGCCAAAATTTTGATCCTAAAATTTTGATCCCAAAATTTCGACCCCAAAATTTTGACCCCAAATTTGGGATCAAAATTTTGGGGTCAAAATTTTGGTGTGAAAATTTTTGGATCAAAATTTTGGGATCAAAATTTTGGGATCAAAATTTTGGGATCAAAATTTTGGGGTCAAAATTTTGGGGTGAAAATTTTGGGATCAAAATTTTGGGATCAAAATTTTGGGATCAAAATTTTGGGGTCGAAATTTTGGGGTCAAAATTTTTATGTGAAAATTTTGGGGTGAAAATTTTGAAGTGAAAATTTTGGGATCAAAATTTTGGGGTCAAAATTTTGGGGTCGAAATTTTGGGGTCGAAATTTTGGGGTCGAAATTTTGGGATCAAAATTTTGGGATCAAAATTTTGGGGTCAAAATTTTGGGGTCAAAATTTTGGGGTCGAAATTTTGGGGTCGAAATATTTATGTGAAAATTTTGGGGTCAAAATTTTGGGGTGAAAATTTTGGGATCAAAATTTTGGGATCAAAATTTAGGGGTCGAAATTTTGGGGTCAAAATTTTTATGTGAACATTTTGGGGTGAAAATTTTGGGATCAAAATTTTGGGGTCAAAATTTTGGGGTGAAAATTTTGGGATCAAAATTTTGGGATCAAAATTTTAGTATCAAAATTTTGTAGTCAAAATTTTGAGGTGAAAATTTTGGGATAAAAATTTTGGGATCAAAATTTAAGGATCAAAATTTTGGGGTCAAAATTTTGGGGTGAAAATTTTGGGATCAAAATTTTGGGGTCAAAATTTTGGGGTGAAAATTTTGGGATCAAAATTTTGGGGTCAAAATTTTGGTGAAAATTTTGGGATTAAAATTTTGGGGTCAAAATTTTGGGATCAAAATTTTGGGATCAAAATTTAAGGTGAAAATTTTGGGATCAAAATTTTGGGGTCAAAATTTTGGGGTCGAAATTTTTCGACCCAAATTTGATCCCAAAATTTTGATCCCAAAATTTTGATCCCAAAATTTTCACCCCAAAATTTTGACCCCAAAATTTTGATCCCAAAATTTTCTCCCTAAAATTTTCACCCCAAAATTTTCACATAAAAATTTTGACCCAAAATTTCGACTCCAAAATTTTGATCCCAAAATTTTGACGCCAAAATTTTGATCCTAAAATTTTGATCCCAAAATTTCGACCCCAAAATTTTGACCCCAAAATTTTGATCCCAAAATTTTTACCCCAAAATTTTCACCCCAAAATATTCACATACAAATTTTGACCCCAAAATTTCGACCCCAAAATTTTGATCCCAAAATTTCGACCCCAAAATTTCGACCCCAAAATTTCGACCCCAAAATTTCGACCCCAAAATTTTGACCCCAAAATTTTGACCCCAAAATTTTGATCCCAAAATTTTGATCCCAAAATTTTGGGGTGAAAATTTTGGGATCAAAATTTTGGGGTGAAAATTTTGGGATCAAAATTTTGGGATCAAAATTTTGGGATCAAAATTTTGGAATCAAAATTTTGGGATCAAAATTTTGGGGTCGAAATTTTGGGGTCAAAATTTTTATGTGAAAATTTTGGGAAGAAAATTTTGAAGTGAAAATTTTGGAACAAAATTTTGAGGTCAAAATTTTGGGGTCGAAATTTTGGGGTCAAAATTTGTATGTGAATATTTTGGGGTGAAAATTTTGGGGTAAAAATTTTGGGATCAAAATTTTGGGGTCAAAATTTTGGGGTCGAAATTTTGGGATCAAAATTTTAGGATCAAAATTTTGGCGTCAAAATTTTGGGATCAAAATTTTGGAGTCAAAATTTTGGGATCAAAATTTTGGGATCAAATTTGGGTCGAAAAATTTCGACCCCAAAATTTTGACCCCAAAATTTTGACCCCAAAATTTTGATCCCAAAATTTTCACCTTAAATTTTGATCCCAAAATTTTGATCCCAAAATTTTGACCCCAAAATTTTGATTCCAAAATTTTCACCAAAATTTTGACCCCAAAATTTTGACCCCAAAATTTTGATCCTTAAATTTTGATCCCAAAATTTTGATCCCAAAATTTTCACCCCAAAATTTTGACTACAAAATTTTGATACTAAAATTTTGATCCCAAAATTTTGATCCCAAAATTTTCACCCCAAAATTTTGACCCCAAAATTTTGATCCCAAAATTTTCACCCCAAAATTTTCACATAAAAATTTTGACCCCAAAATTTCGACCCCTAAATTTTGATCCCAAAATTTTCTCCCCAAAATTTTGACCCCAAAATTTCGACCCCAAAATTTTGACCCCAAAATTTTGACCCCAAAATTTTGATCCCAAAATTTTGATCCCAAAATTTCGACCACAAAATTTCGACCCCAAAATTTCGACCCCAAAATTTTGACCCCAAAATTTTGATCCCAAAATTTTCACTTCAAAATTTTCACCCCAAAATTTTCACATAAAAATTTTGACCCCAAAATTTCGACCCCAAATTTTGATCCCAAAATTTTGATCCCAAAATTTTGATCCCAAAATTTTGATCCCAAAATTTTCACCCCAAAATTTTGACCCCAAAATTTTGATCCCAAAATTTTGATCCCAAAATTTTGATCCCAAAATTTTGATCCAAAAATTTTCACCCCAAAATTTTGACCCCAAAATTTTGATCCCAAATTTTTCACCCCAAAATTTTCACATACAAATTTTGACCCCAAAATTTTGACCTCAAAATTTTGACCCTAAAATTTTGATCCCAAAATTTCTACCCCAAAATTTTGACCCCAAAATTTTGATCCCAAAATTTTCACCCCAAAATTTTGATCCCAAAATTTTGACGCCAAAATTTTGATCCCAAAATTTTGATCCCAAAATTTTGATCCCAAAATTTTGATCCAAAAATTTTCACCCCAAAATTTTGACCCCAAAATTTTGATCCCAAATTTTTCACCCCAAAATTTTCACATACAAATTTTGACCCCAAAATTTCGACCCCAAAATTTTGACCTCAAAATTTTGACCCTAAAATTTTGATCCCAAAATTTCTACCCCAAAATTTTGACCCCAAAATTTTGACCCCAAATTTTCGACCCCAAAATTTCGACCCCAAAATTTTGACCCCAAAATTTTGATCCCAAAATTTTCACTTCAAAATTTTCACCCCAAAATTTTCACATAAAAATTTTGACCCCAAAATTTCGACCCCAAAATTTTGATCCCAAAATTTTGATCCCAAAATTTTGATCCCAAAATTTCGACCCCTAAATTTTGATCCCAAAATTTTGATCCCAAAATTTTGACCCCAAAATTTTGACCCCAAAATTTTCACATAAAAATTTCGACCCCAAAATTTCGACCCCAAAATTTTGACCCCAAAATTTTGACCCTAAAATTTTGACCCCAAAATTTCAACCCCAAAATTTTGACCCCAAAATTTTGATCCCAAAATTTTCACCCCAAAATTTTGATCCCAAAATTTTGACGCCAAAATTTTGATCCTAAAATTTTGATCCCAAAATTTCGACCCCAAAATTTTCACCCCAAAATTTTGATCCCAAAATTTTCACTTCAAAATTTTCACCCCAAAATTTACACATAAAAATTTTGTCCCCAAAATTTTGACCCCAAATTTTGATCCCAAAATTTTGATCCCAAAATTTCGACCCCAAAATTTCGACTCCAAAATTTTGATCCCAAAATTTTGACGCCAAAATTTTGATCCTAAAATTTTGATCCCAAAATTTCGACCCCAAAATTTTGACCCCAAAATTTTGACCCCAAAATTTTGATCCCAAAATTTTCACCCCAAAAATTTTGACCCCAAAATTTTGATCCCAAAATTTTCACCTCAAAATTTTCACATACAAATTTTGACCCCAAAAATTTCGACCCCAAAATTTTGACCCCAAAATTTTGATCCCAAAATTTGACCCCATTTCGGGGTCGAAATTTTGGGGTCAAAATTTTTATGTGAAAATTTTGGGGTGAAAATTTTGAAGTGAAAATTTTGGGATCAAAATTTTGAGGTTAAAATTTTGGGGTCGAAATTTTGAGGTCAAAATTTGTATGTGAAAATTTTGGGGTGAAAATTTTGGGGTGAAAATTTTGGGATCAAAATTTTGGGGTGAAAATTTTGGGATCAAAATTTTAGGATCAAAATTTTGGGGTCAAAATTTTGGGGTGAAAATTTTGGGATCAAAATTTTGGGGTCAAAATTTTGGGGTCAAAATTTTGGGGTCAAAATTTTGGGGTGAAAATTTTGGGATCAAAATTTTGGGGTCAAAATTTTGGGGTAGAAATTTTGGGATCAAAATTTTGGGGTCAAAATTTTGGGGCCAAAATTTTGGGGTCGAAATTTTGGGATCAAAATTTTGGCGTCAAAATTTTGGGATCAAAATTTTGGGGTGAAAATTTTGGGATCAAAATTTTGGGGTTAAAATTTTGGGATCAAAATTTTGGGGTCAAAATTTTGGGGTCAAAATTTTGGGGTCGAAATTTTGGGATCAAAATTTTGGCGTCAAAATTTTGGGATCAAAATTTTGGGGTGAAAATTTTGGGATCAAAATTTTGGGGTCAAAATTTTGGGGTAGAAATTTTGGGATCAAAATTTTAGGGTCAAAATTTTGAGGTCAAAATTTTGGGGTCGAAATTTTGGGGTCAAAATTTGTATGTGAAAATTTGTATGTGAAAATTTTGGGATCAAAATTTTGGGGTCAAAATTTTGGGGTGAAAATTTTTGGATTAAAATTTTGGGATCAAAATTTTGGGATCAAAATTTTGGGATCAAAATTTTGGGATCAAAATTTCAGGATCAAAATTTTGGGGTCAAAATTTTGGGGTGAAAATTTTGGGATCAACATTTTGGGGTCAAAATTTTGGGGTGAAAATTTTGGGATCAAAATTTTGGGGTCAAAATTTTGGGGTCAAAATTTTGGGGTCGAAATTTTGGGATCAAAATTTTAGGATCAAAATTTTGGCGTCAAAATTTTGGGATCAAAATTTTGGGGTCAAAATTTTGGGGTGAAAATTTTGGGATCAAAATTTTGGGATCAAAATTTTGGGATCAAATTTAGATCGAAAAATTTCGACCCCAAAATTTTGACCCCAAAATTTTGACCCTAAAATTTTGATCCCAAAATTTTCACCTTAAAATTTTGATCCCAAAATTTTGACCCCAAAATTTTGATCCTAAAATTTTGATCCCAAAATTTCGACCCCAAAATTTTGACCCCAAAATTTTGACCCCAAAATTTTGATCCCAAAATTTTGATCCCAAAATTTTGACCACAAAATTTTGATCCCAAAATTTTCACCCCAAAATTTTGACCCCAAAATTTTGATCCCAAAATTTTGATCCCAAAATTTTGATCCCAAAATTTTCACCCCAAAATTTTGACCCCAAAATTTTGATCCCAAAATTTTCACCCCAAAATTTTGACCCCAAAATTTTGATCCTAAAATTTTGATCCCAAAATTTTGATCCCAAAATTTTGATCCCAAAATTTTGGGATCAAATTTGGGTCGAAAAATTTCGACCCCAAAATTTTGACCCCAAAATTTTGACCCCAAAATTTTGATCCCAAAATTTTCACCTTAAATTTTGATCCCAAAATTTTGATCCCAAAATTTTGACCCCAAAATTTTGATCCCAAAATTTTCACCAAAATTTTGACCCCAAAATTTTGATCCCAAAATTTTGACCCCAAAATTTTGACCCCAAAATTTTGATCCCAAAATTTTGACCCCAAAATTTTGATCCCAAAATTTTCACCCCAAAATTTTGACCCCAAAATTTTGACCCCAAAATTTTGATCCCAAAATCTTTTGGGGTGAAAATTTTGGGATCAAAATTTTGGGGTGAAAATTTTTGGATCAAAATTTTGGGATGAAAATATTTGGATCAAAATTTTGGGATCAAAATTTTGGGGTGAAAATTTTGGGATCAAAATTTTGGGGTCAAAATTTTGGGGTTAAAATTTTGGGATCAAAATTTTGGGGTCAAAATTTTGGGGTCAAAATTTTGGGGTCGAAATTTTGGGATCAAAATTTTGGCGTCAAAATTTTGGGATCAAAATTTTGGGGTGAAAATTTTGGGATCAAAATTTTGGGGTCAAAATTTTGGGGTAGAAATTTTGGGATCAAAATTTTAGGGTCAAAATTTTGAGGTCAAAATTTTGGGGTCGAAATTTTGGGGTCAAAATTTGTATGTGAAAATTTTGGGGTGAAAATTTTGGGATCAAAATTTTGGGGTCAAAATTTTGGGGTGAAAATTTTTGGATCAAAATTTTGGGATCAAAATTTTGGGATCAAAATTTTGGGATCAAAATTTTGGGATCAAAATTTTAGGATCAAAATTTTGGGGTCAAAATTTTGGGGTCAAAATTTTGGGATCAAAATTTTGGGGTCAAAATTTTGACACCAAAATTTTGATCCTAAAATTTTGATCCCAAAATTTCGACCCCAAAATTTTGACCCCAAAATTTTGACCCCAAAATTTTGATCCCAAAATTTTCACCCCAAAATTTTGACCCCAAAATTTTGATCCCAAAATTTTGACCCCAAAATTTTGACCCCAAAATTTTGATCCTAAAATTTTGATCCCAAAATTTTGATCCCAAAATTTTGATCCCAAAATTTTGATCCCAAAATTTTGATCCAAAAATTTTCACCCCAAAATTTTGACCCCAAAATTTTGATCCCAAAATTTTCACCCCAAAATTTTCACATACAAATTTTGACCCCAAAATTTCGACCCCAAAATTTTGACCTCAAAATTTTGACCCTAAAATTTTGATCCCAAAATTTCTACCCCAAAATTTTGACCCCAAAATTTTGATCCCAAAATTTTCACCCCAAAATTTTGATCCCAAAATTTTGACGCCAAAATTTTGATCCCAAAATTTCGACCCCAAAATTTTGACCCCAAAATTTTGACCCCAAAATTTTGATCCCAAAATTTTAACCCCAAAATTTTGACCCCAAAATTTTGATCCCAAAATTTTCAACCCAAAATTTTGATCCCAAAATTTTGATCCAAATATTTTCATCCCAAAATTTTGATCCAAAAATTTTCACCCCAAAATTTTGATCCCAAAATTTTCACCCCAAAAGATTTTGGGATCAAAATTTTGGGGTCAAAATTTTGGGGTGAAAATTTTGGGATCAAAATTTTGGGGTCAAAATTTTGGGGTCGAAATTTTGGGGTCGAAATTTTGGGATCAAAATTTTATGATCAAAATTTTGGCGTCAAAATTTTGGGATCAAAATTTTGGAGTCGAAATTTTGGGGTCAAAATTTTTATGTGAAAATTTTGGGGTGAAAATATTGAAATCAAAATTTTGGGGTCAAAATTTTGGGGTGAAAATTTTGGGATCAAAATTTTGGGATCAAAATTTTGGGATCAAAATTTTGGGGTCGAAATTTTGGGCTCAAAATTTTTATGTGAAAATTTTGGGGTGAAAATTTTGAAGTGAAAATTTTGGGATCAAAATTTTGAGGTCAAAATTTTGGGGTCGAAATTTTGGGGTCAAAATTTTGGGGTCGAAATTTTGGGATCAAAATTTTAGGATCAAAATTTTGGCGTCAAAATTTTGGGATCAAAATTTTGGGGTGAAAATTTTGGGTCAAAATTTTGGGGTCGAAATTTTGGGCTCAAAATTTTTATGTGAAAATTTTGGGGTGAAAATTTTGAAGTGAAAATTTTGGGATCAAAATTTTGAGGTCAAAATTTTGGGGTCGAAATTTTGGGGTCAAAATTTTGGGGTCGAAATTTTGGGATCAAAATTTTAGGATCAAAATTTTGGCGTCAAAATTTTGGGATCAAAATTTTGGGGTGAAAATTTTGGGATCAAAATTTTGGGGTCAAAATTTTGGGGTAGAAATTTTGGGATCAAAATTTTAGGGTCAAAATTTTGAGGTCAAAATTTTGGGGTCGAAATTTTGGGGTCAAAATTTGTATGTGAAAATTTTGGGGTGAAAAATTTGGGATCAAAATTTTGGGGTGAAAATTTTTGGATCAAAATTTTAGGATCAAAATTTTGGTATCAAAATTTTGGGATCAAAATTTTGGGGTCAAAATTTTGGGGTGAAAATTTTGGGATCAAAATTTTGGGATCAAAATTTTGGGATCAAAATTTAGGGGTCGAAATTTTGGGGTCGAAATTTTGGGGTCGAAATTTTGGGGTCGAAATTTTGGGATCAAAATTTTGGTATCAAAATTTTGGGGTCAAAATTTTGGGGTCAAAATTTTGGGGTCGAAATTTTTATGTGAAAATTTTGGGGTCAAAATTTTGGGGTCGAAATTTTGGGGCCGAAATTTTGGGGTCGAAATTTTGGGATCAAAATTTTGGGATCAAAATTTTGGGGTCAAAATTTTGGGGTCAAAATTTTGGGGTCGAAATTTTGGGGTCGAAATTTTTATGTGAAAATTTTGGGGTCAAAATTTTGGGGTCAAAATTTTGGGATCAAAATTTTGGGATCAAAATTTAGGGGTCGAAATTTTGGGGTCAAAATTTTTATGTGGAAATTTTGGGGTGAAAATTTTGGGATCAAAATTTTGGGGTCAAAATTTTGGGGTGAAAATTTTGGGATCAAAATTTTGGGATCAAAATTTTAGTATCAAAATTTTGTAGTCAAAATTTTGGGGTGAAAATTTTGGGATCAAAATTTTGGGATCAAAATTTAAGGATCAAAATTTTGGGGTCAAAATTTTGGGGTGAAAATTTTGGGATCAAAATTTTGGGGTCAAAATTTTGGGATCAAAATTTTGGGGTCAAAATTTTGGGGTCAAAATTTTGGGATCAAAATTTTGGGGTCAAAATTTTGGTGAAAATTTTGGGATCAAAATTTTGGGGTCAAAATTTTGGGATCAAAATTTTGGGATCAAAATTTAAGGTGAAAATTTTGGGATCAAAATTTTGGGGTCAAAATTTTGGGGTCAAAATTTTGGGGTCGAAATTTTTCGACCCAAATTTGATCCCAAAATTTTGATCCCAAAATTTTGATCCCAAAATTTTGACCCCAAAATTTTGACCCCAAAATTTTGATCCCAAAATTTTGAAAACTTTGGGATCAAAATTTTGGGATCAAAATTTTGGGAACAAAATTTTGGAATCAAAATTTTGGAATCAAAATTTTGGGATCAAAATTTTGGGATCAAAATTTTGGGATCAAAATTTTAGGATCAAAATTTTGGGGTCAAAATTTTGGGGTGAAAATTTTGGGATCAAAATTTTGGGATCAAAATTTTTGGATCAAAATTTTGTGGTCAAAATTTTGGGATCAAAATTTTGGGATCAAAATTTTGGGGTCGAAATTTTGGGATCTAAATTTTGGAATCAAAATTTTAGGATCAAAATTTTGGGGTCAAAATTTTGGGGTGGAAAAATGGATCCAAAAATTTTCACCCCAAAATTTTCACATACAAATTTTGACCCCAAAATTTCGACCCCAAAATTTTGACCTCAAAATTTTGATCCCAAAATTTTCACTTCAAAATTTTCACCCCAAAATTTTCATATAAAAATTTTGACCCCAAAATTTTGATCCCAAAATTTTGATTCCAAAATTTTGTTCCCAAAATTTTGATCCCAAAATTTTGATCCCAAAATTTTCACCCCAAAATTTTGACCCCAAAATTTTGATCCCAAAATTTTCACCCCAAAATTTTGGGATGAAAATTTTGGAGTCAAAATTTTGGGGTGAAAATTTTGGGATCAAAATTTTGGGATCAAAATTTTGGGATCAAAATTTTGGAATCAAAATTTTGGGATCAAAATTTTGGGGTCGAAATTTTGGGGTCAAAATTTTTATGTGAAAATTTTGGGGTGAAAATTTTGGGATCAAAATTTTGGGGTCAAAATTTTGGGGTGAAAATTTTGTGGTCGAAATTTTGGGATCAAAATTTTAGGATCAAAATTTTGGGGTCAAAATTTTGGGATCAAAATTTTGGAGTCGAAATTTTGGGGTCGAAATTTTGGGATCTAAATTTTGGGATCAAAATTTTAGGATCAAAATTTTGGGGTCAAAATTTTGGGGTGGAAATTTTGGGATCAAAATTTTGGGATCAAAATTTTGGGATCAAAATTTTGGGATCAAAGTTTTGGGGTGAAAATTTTGGGATAAAAATTTTGGGATCAAAATTTTGGGGTCAAAATTTTGGGGTCAAAATTTTGGGATCAAAATTTTGTGGTAAAAATTTTGGGATCAAAATTTTGGGATCAAAATTTTGGGGTCGAAATTTTGGGATCTAAATTTTGGGATCAAAATTTTAGGATCAAAATTTTGGGGTCAAAATTTTGGGGTGGAAATTTTGGGATCAAAATTTTGGGATCAAAATTTTGGGATCAAAATTTTGGGATCAAAATTTTGGGATCAAAATTTTGGGGTCAAAATTTTGGGGTGAAAATTTTGGGATCAAAATTTTGTGGTCAAAATTTTGGGATCAAAATTTTGGGATCAAAATTTTGGGGTAAAAATTTTGGGGTCGAAATTTTGGGGTCAAAATTTGTAGCGAAAATTTTGGGGTGAAAATTTTGGGGTGAAAATTTTGGGATAAAAATTTTGGGGTGAAAATTTTGGGATCAAAATTTTGGGATCAAAATTTTGGGATCAAAATTTTAGGATCAAAATTTTGGGGTCAAAATTTTGGGGTCAAAATTTTGGGATCAAAATTTTGGGGTCAAAATTTTGGGGTGAAAATTTTGAAGTGAAAATTTTGGGGTCAACATTTTGAGGTGAAAATTTTGAAGTGAAAATTTTGGGATCAAAATTTTAGGGTCAAAATTTTGGGGTCAACATTTTGGGGTGAAAATTTTGAAGTGAAAATTTTGGGATCAAAATTTTGGGGTCAAAATTTTGGGATCAAAATTTTGGGATCAAAATTTTAAGGTGAAAATTTTGGGATCAAAATTTTAGGGTCAAAATTTTGGGGTCGAAATTTTTCGATCCAAATTTGATCCCAAAATTTTGATCCCAATATTTTGATCCCAAAATTTTCACCCCAAAATTTTGACCCCAAAATTTTGATCCCAAAATTTTGACGCCAAAATTTTGATCCTAAAATTTTGATCCCAAAATTTCGACCCCAAAATTTTGACCCCAAAATTTTGACCCCAAAATTTTGATCCCAAAATTTTCACCCCAAAATTTTGACCCCAAAATTTTGATCCCAAAATTTTCACCCCAAAATTTTGACCCCAAAATTTTGATCCTAAAATTTTGATCCCAAAATTTTGATCCCAAAATTTTGATCCCAAAATTTTGATCCAAAAATTTTCACCCCAAAATTTTGACCCCAAAATTTTGATCCCAAAATTTTCACCCCAAAATTTTCACATACAAATTTTGACCCCAAAATTTCGACCCCAAAATTTTGACCTCAAAATTTTGACCCTAAAATTTTGATCCCAAAATTTCTACCCCAAAATTTTGACCCCAAAATTTTGATCCCAAAATTTTCACCCCAAAATTTTGATCCCAAAATTTTGACGCCAAAATTTTGATCCCAAAATTTCGACCCCAAAATTTTGACCCCAAAATTTTGACCCCAAAATTTTGATCCCAAAATTTTAATCCCAAAATTTTGACCCCAAAATTTTGATCCCAAAATTTTCACCCCAAAATTTTGACCCCAAAATTTTGATCCCAAAATTTTCACTTCAAAATTTTCACCCCAAAATTTTCACATAAAAATTTTGACCCCAAAATTTTGACCCCAAATTTTGATCCCAAAATTTTGATCCCAAAATTTCGACCCCAAAATTTCGACTCCAAAATTTTGATCCCAAAATTTTGACGCCAAAATTTTGATCCTAAAATTTTGATCCCAAAATTTCGACCCCAAAATTTTGACCCCAAAATTTTGACCCCAAAATTTTGATCCCAAAATTTTCACCCCAAAAATTTTGACCCCAAAATTTTGATCCCAAAATTTTCACCTCAAAATTTTCACATACAAATTTTGACCCCAAAAATTTCGACCCCAAAATTTTGACCCCAAAATTTTGATCCCAAAATTTGACCCCATTTCGGGGTCGAAATTTTGGGGTCAAAATTTTTATGTGAAAATTTTGGGGTGAAAATTTTGAAGTGAAAATTTTGGGATCAAAATTTTGAGGTTAAAATTTTGGGGTCGAAATTTTGAGGTCAAAATTTGTATGTGAAAATTTTGGGGTGAAAATTTTGGGGTGAAAATTTTGGGATGAAAATTTTGGGGTGAAAATTTTGGGATCAAAATTTTAGGATCAAAATTTTGGGGTCAAAATTTTGGGGTGAAAATTTTGGGATCAAAATTTTGGGGTCAAAATTTTGGGGTCAAAATTTTGGGGTCAAAATTTTGGGGTGAAAATTTTGGGATCAAAATTTTGGGGTCAAAATTTTGGGGTAGAAATTTTGGGATCAAAATTTTGGGGTCAAAATTTTGGGGCCAAAATTTTGGGGTCGAAATTTTGGGATCAAAATTTTGGCGTCAAAATTTTGGGATCAAAATTTTGGGGTGAAAATTTTGGGATCAAAATTTTGGGGTTAAAATTTTGGGATCAAAATTTTGGGGTCAAAATTTTGGGGTCAAAATTTTGGGGTCGAAATTTTGGGATCAAAATTTTGGCGTCAAAATTTTGGGATCAAAATTTTGGGGTGAAAATTTTGGGATCAAAATTTTGGGGTCAAAATTTTGGGGTAGAAATTTTGGGATCAAAATTTTAGGGTCAAAATTTTGAGGTCAAAATTTTGGGGTCGAAATTTTGGGGTCAAAATTTGTATGTGAAAATTTGTATGTGAAAATTTTGGGATCAAAATTTTGGGGTCAAAATTTTGGGGTGAAAATTTTTGGATCAAAATTTTGGGATCAAAATTTTGGGATCAAAATTTTGGGATCAAAATTTTGGGATCAAAATTTTGGGATCAAAATTTCAGGATCAAAATTTTGGGGTCAAAATTTTGGGGTGAAAATTTTGGGATCAACATTTTGGGGTCAAAATTTTGGGATCTAAATTTTGGGATCAAAATTTTAGGATCAAAATTTTGGGGTCAAAATTTTGGGGTGGAAATTTTGGGATCAAAATTTTGGGATCAAAATTTTGGGATCAAAATTTTGGGGTCAAAATTTTGGGGTGAAAATTTTGGGATCAAAATTTTGTGGTCAAAATTTTGGGATCAAAATTTTGGGATCAAAATTTTGGGGTAAAAATTTTGGGGTCGAAATTTTGGGGTCAAAATTTGTAGCGAAAATTTTGGGGTGAAAATTTTGGGGTGAAAATTTTGGGATAAAAATTTTGGGGTGAAAATTTTGGGATCAAAATTTTGGGATCAAAATTTTGGGATCAAAATTTTAGGATCAAAATTTTGGGGTCAAAATTTTGGGGTCAAAATTTTGGGATCAAAATTTTGGGGTCAAAATTTTGGGGTGAACATTTTGGGATCAAAATTTTGGGATCAAAATTTTAGGATCAAATTTTGGGGTCAACATTTTGGGGTGAAAATTTTGAAGTGAAAATTTTGGGGTCAACATTTTGAGGTGAAAATTTTGAAGTGAAAATTTTGGGATCAAAATTTTAAGGTGAAAATTTTGGGATCAAAATTTTAGGGTCAAAATTTTGGGGTCAAAATTTTGGGGTCGAAATTTTACGACCCAAATTTGATCCAAAAATTTTGATCCCAAAATTTTGATCCCAAAATTTTCACCCCAAAATTTTGACCCCAAAATTTTGATCCTAAAATTTTGATCCCAAAATTTTGATCCCAAAATTTTTATCCCAAAATTTTGATTCCAAAATTTTGATTCCAAAATTTTGTTCCCAAAATTTTGATCCCAAAATTTTGATCCCAAAATTTTCACCCCAAAATTTTGATCCCAAAATTTTGGGATCAAAATTTTAGGATCAAAATTTTGGGGTCAAAATTTTGGGGTGAAAATTTTGGGATCAAAATTTTGGGGTGAAAATTTTGGGATCAAAATTTTGGGATCAAAATTTTGGGGTCGAAATTTTGGGATCTAAATTTTGGGATCAAAATTTTGGGGTCAAAATTTTGGGGTGAAAATTTTGGGATCAAAATTTTGGGATCAAAATTTTTGGATCAAAATTTTGTGGTCAAAATTTTGGGATCAAAATTTTGGGATCAAAATTTTGGGGTCGAATTTTTGGGATCTAAATTTTGGGATCAAAATTTTAGGATCAAAATTTTGGGGTCAAAATTTTTGGATCAAAATTTTGGGGTCAAAATTTTGGTGAAAATTTTGGGATCAAAATTTTGGGATCAAAATTTTAGGATCAAAATTTTGGGGTCAAAATTTTGGGGTGAAAATTTTGAAGTGAAAATTTTGGGATCAAAATTTTGGGGTCAAAATTTTGGGATCAAAATTTTGGGGTCAAAATTTTGGGGTGAAAATTTTGGGATCAAAATTTTGGGATCAAAATTTTAGTATCAAAATTTTGTAGTCAAAATTTTGGGGTGAAAATTTTGGGATCAAAATTTTGGGATCAAAATTTAAGGATCAAAATTTTGGGGTCAAAATTTTGGGGTGAAAATTTTGGGATCAAAATTTTGGGGTCAAAATTTTGGGGTGAAAATTTTGGGATCAAAATTTTGGGGTCAAAATTTTGGTGAAAATTTTGGGATCAAAATTTTGGGGTCAAAATTTTGGGATCAAAATTTTGGGATCAAAATTTAAGGTGAAAATTTTGGGATCAAAATTTTGGGGTCAAAATTTTGGGGTCAAAATTTTGGGGTCGAAATTTTTCGACCCAAATTTGATCCCAAAATTTTGATCCCAAAATTTTGATCCCAAAATTTTCACCCCAAAATTTTGACCCCAAAATTTTGATCCCAAAATTTTGGGAAAATTTTGGGATCAAAATTTTGGGATCAAAATTTTAGGATCAAATTTTGGGGTCAACATTTTGGGGTGAAAATTTTGAAGTGAAAATTTTGGGGTCAACATTTTGAGGTGAAAATTTTGAAGTGAAAATTTTGGGATCAAAATTTTAAGGTGAAAATTTTGGGATCAAAATTTTAGGGTCAAAATTTTGGGGTCAAAATTTATGGGTCGAAATTTTTCGACCCAAATTTGATCCAAAAATTTTGATCCCAAAATTTTGATCCCAAAATTTTCACCCCAAAATTTTGACCCCAAAATTTTGATCCTAAAATTTTGATCCCAAAATTTTGATCCCAAAATTTTGATCCCAAAATTTTGATTCCAAAATTTTAATTCCAAAATTTTGTTCCCAAAATTTTGATCCCAAAATTTTGATCCCAAAATTTTCACCCCAAAATTTTGATCCCAAAATTTTGGGATCAAAATTTAAAGATCAAAATTTTGGGGTCAAAATTTTGGGGTGAAAATTTTGGGATCAAAATTTTGGGGTGAAAACTTTGGGATCAAAATTTTGGGATCAAAATTTTGGGAACAAAATTTTGGAATCAAAATTTTGGAATCAAAATTTTGGGATCAAAATTTTGGGATCAAAATTTTGGGATCAAAATTTTAGGATCAAAATTTTGGGGTCAAAATTTTGGGGTGAAAATTTTGGGATCAAAATTTTGGGATCAAAATTTTTGGATCAAAATTTTGTGGTCAAAATTTTGGGATCAAAATTTTGGGATCAAAATTTTGGGGTCGAAATTTTGGGATCTAAATTTTGGAATCAAAATTTTAGGATCAAAATTTTGGGGTCAAAATTTTGGGGTGGAAAAATGGATCCAAAAATTTTCACCCCAAAATTTTGACCCCAAAATTTTGATCCCAAAATTTTCATCCCAAAATTTTCACCCCAAAATTTTCACATACAAATTTTGACCCCAAAATTTCGACCCCAAAATTTTGACCTCAAAATTTTGATCCCAAAATTTTCACTTCAAAATTTTCACCCCAAAATTTTCATATAAAAATTTTGACCCCAAAATTTTGATCCCAAAATTTTGATTCCAAAATTTTGTTCCCAAAATTTTGATCCCAAAATTTTGATCCCAAAATTTTCACCCCAAAATTTTGACCCCAAAATTTTGATCCCAAAATTTTCACCCCAAAATTTTGGGATGAAAATTTTGGAGTCAAAATTTTGGGGTGAAAATTTTGGGATCAAAATTTTGGGATCAAAATTTTGGGATCAAAATTTTGGAATCAAAATTTTGGGATCAAAATTTTGGGGTCGAAATTTTGGGGTCAAAATTTTTATGTGAAAATTTTGGGGTGAAAATTTTGGGATCAAAATTTTGGGGTCAAAATTTTGGGGTCAAAATTTTGTGGTCGAAATTTTGGGATCAAAATTTTAGGATCAAAATTTTGGCGTCAAAATTTTGGGATCAAAATTTTGGAGTCGAAATTTTGGGGTCGAAATTTTGGGATCTAAATTTTGGGATCAAAATTTTAGGATCAAAATTTTGGGGTCAAAATTTTGGGGTGGAAATTTTGGGATCAAAATTTTGGGATCAAAATTTTGGGATCAAAGTTTTGGGGTGAAAATTTTGGGATAAAAATTTTGGGATCAAAATTTTGGGGTCAAAATTTTGGGGTAAAAATTTTGGGATCAAAATTTTGTGGTCAAAATTTTGGGATCAAAATTTTGGGATCAAAATTTTGGGGTCGAAATTTTGGGATCTAAATTTTGGGATCAAAATTTTAGGATCAAAATTTTGGGGTCAAAATTTTGGGGTGGAAATTTTGGGATCAAAATTTTGGGATCAAAATTTTGGGATCAAAATTTTGGGGTCAAAATTTTGGGGTGAAAATTTTGGGATCAAAATTTTGTGGTCAAAATTTTGGGATCAAAATTGTGGGATCAAAACTTTGGGGTAAAAATTTTGGGGTCGAAATTTTGGGGTCAAAATTTGTAGCGAAAATTTTGGGGTGAAAATTTTGGGGTGAAAATTTTGGGATCAAAATTTTGGGGTGAAAATTTTCGGATCAAAATTTTGGGATCAAAATTTTGGGATCAAAATTTTAGGATCAAAATTTTGGGGTCAAAATTTTGGGGTCAAAATTTTGGGATCAAAATTTTGGGGTCAAAATTTTGGGGTGAACATTTTGGGATCAAAATTTTGGGATCAAAATTTTAGGATCAAATTTTGGGGTCAACATTTTGGGGTGAAAATTTTGAAGTGAAAATTTTGGGGTCAACATTTTGAGGTGAAAATTTTGAAGTGAAAATTTTGGGATCAAAATTTTAAGGTGAAAATTTTGGGATCAAAATTTTAGGGTCAAAATTTTGGGGTCAAAATTTTGGGGTCGAAATTTTACGACCCAAATTTGATCCAAAAATTTTGATCCCAAAATTTTGATCCCAAAATTTTCACCCCAAAATTTTGACCCCAAAATTTTGATCCTAAAATTTTGATCCCAAAATTTTGATCCCAAAATTTTTATCCCAAAATTTTGATTCCAAAATTTTGATTCCAAAATTTTGTTCCCAAAATTTTGATCCCAAAATTTTGATCCCAAAATTTTCACCCCAAAATTTTGATCCCAAAATTTTGGGATCAAAATTTTATGATCAAAATTTTGGGGTCAAAATTTTGGGGTGAAAATTTTGGGATCAAAATTTTGGGGTGAAAATTTTGGGATCAAAATTTTGGGATCAAAATTTTGGGAACAAAATTTTGGAATCAAGATTTTGGAATCAAAATTTTGGGATCAAAATTTTGGGATCAAAATTTTAGGATCAAAATTTTGGGGTCAAAATTTTGGGGTGAAAATTTTGGAATCAAAATTTTGGGATCAAAATTTTTGGATCAAAATTTTGTGGTCAAAATTTTGGGATCAAAATTTTGGGATCAAAATTGTGGGGTCGAAATTTTGGGATCTAAATTTTGGGATCAAAATTTTGGGGTCAAAATTTTGGGGTGAAAATTTTGGGATCAAAATTTTGGGATCAAAATTTTTGGATCAAAATTTTGTGGTCAAAATTTTGGGATCAAAATTTTGGGATCAAAATTTTGGGGTCGAAATTTTGGGATCTAAATTTTGGGATCAAAATTTTAGGATCAAAATTTTGGGGTCAAAATTTTGGGGTGAAAATTTTGGGATCAAAATTTTGGGATCAAAATTTTTGGATCAAAATTTTGTGGTCAAAATTTTGGAATCAAAATTTTGGGATCAAAATTTTGGGGTCGAAATTTTGGGGTCAAAATTTTTATGTGAAAATTTTGGGGTGAAAATTTTGGGATCAAAATTTTGGGGTCAAAATTTTGGGGTGAAAATTTTGTGGTCGAAATTTTGGGATCAAAATTTTAGGATCAAAATTTTGGCGTCAAAATTTTGGGATCAAAATTTTGGAGTCGAAATTTTGGGGTCAAAATTTGTATGTGAAAATTTTGGAGTGAAAATATTGGGTTTAAAATTTTGGGGTCAAAATTTTGGGGTGAAAATTTTGGGATCAAAATTTTGGGATCAAAATTTTGGGATCAAAATTTTGGGATCAAAATTTTGGGATCAAAATTTTGGGATCAAAATTTTGGGATCAAAATTTTGGGATCGAAATTTTGGGGTCGAAATTTTGGGGTCGAAATTTTGGGGTCGAAATTTTGGGATCAAAATTTTGGGGTCAAAATTTTTATGTGAAAATTTTGGGGTGAAAATTTTGGGATCAAAATTTTGGAGTCGAAATTTTGGGGTCGAAATGTTGGGATCAAAATTTTGGGATCGAAATTTTGGGATCAAAATTTTGGGGTCGAAATTTTGGGGTCGAAATTTTGGGGTCGAAATTTTGGGGTCGAAATTTTGGGATCAAAATTTTGGGATCAAAATTTTGGGGTCGAAATTTTGGGGTGAAAATTTTGGGATCAAAATTTTGGGGTCAAAATTTTGGGGTCGAAATTTTGGGGTCAAAATTTGTATGTGAAAATTTTGGGGTGAAAATTTTGGGATCAAAATTTTGGGGTGAAAATTTTGGGATCAAAATTTTGGGGTCAAAATTTTGGGGTGAAAATTTTGGGATCAAAATTTTGGGGTCAAAATTTTGGGGTCGAAATTTTGGGGTCGAAATTTTGGGGTCGAAATTTTGGGGTCGAAATTTTGGGATCAAAATTTTGGGATCAAAATTTTGGGGTCAAAATTTTGGGTTCAAAATTTTGGGGTCAAAATTTTGGGGTCGAAATTTTGGGGTCGAAATTTTGGGGTGAAAATTTTGGGATCAAAATTTTGGGATCAAAATTTTGGGGTCGAAATTTTGGGGTGAAAATTTTGGGATCAAAATTTTGGGATCAAAAATTTAGTATCAAAATTTTGGAGTCAAAATTTTGGGGTGAAAATTTTGGGATCAAAATTTTGGGGTCAAAATTTTGGGGTGAAAATTTTGGGATCAAAATTTTGGTGTTAAAATTTTGGGGTGAAAATTTTGGGGTGAAAATTTTGGGATCAAAATTTTGGGATCAAAATTTTGGGGTCGAAATTTTGGGATCAAAATTTTGGGGTCAAAATTTTGGGGTCAAAATTTTGGGGTGAAAATTTTGGGATCAAAATTTTGGGGTGAAAATTTTGGGGTCGAAATTTTGGGGTCAAAATTTGTATGTGAAAATTTTGGGGTGAAAATTTTGGGGTGAAAATTTTGGGATCAAAATTTTGGGGTCAAAATTTTGGTGAAAATTTTGGGATCAAAATTTTGGGATCAAAATTTTAGGATCAAAATTTTGGGGGTCAACATTTTGGGGTGAAAATTTTGAAGTGAAAATTTTGGGATCAAAATTTTGGGGTCAAAATTTTGGGATCAAAATTTTGGGGTCAAAATTTTGGGGTGAAAATTTTGGGATCAAAATTTTGGGGTCAAAATTTTGGTGAAAATTTTGGGATCAAAATTTTGGGATCAAAATTTTAGGATCAAAATTTTGGGGTCAACATTTTGGGGTGAAAATTTTGAAGTGAAAATTTTGGGATCAAAATTTTGGGGTCAAAATTTTGGGATCAAAATTTTGGGATCAAAATTTTAAGGTGAAAATTTTGGGATCAAAATTTTAGGGTCAAAATTTTGGGGTCAACATTTTGGGGTGAAAATTTTGAAGTGAAAATTTTGGGATCAAAATTTTGGGGTCAAAATTTTGGGATCAAAATTTTGGGATCAAAATTTTAAGGTGAAAATTTTGGGATCAAAATTTTAGGGTCAAAATTTTGGGGTCGAAATTTTTCGATCCAAATTTGATCCCAAAATTTTGATCCCAATATTTTGATCCCAAAATTTTCACCCCAAAATTTTGACCCCAAAATTTTGATCCCAAAATTTTGACGCCAAAATTTTGATCCTAAAATTTTGATCCCAAAATTTCGACCCCAAAATTTTGACCCCAAAATTTTGACCCCAAAATTTTGATCCCAAAATTTTCACCCCAAAATTTTGACCCCAAAATTTTGATCCCAAAATTTTGACCCCAAAATTTTGACCCCAAAATTTTGATCCTAAAATTTTGATCCCAAAATTTTGATCCCAAAATTTTGATCCCAAAATTTTGATCCCAAAATTTTGATCCAAAAATTTTCACCCCAAAATTTTGACCCCAAAATTTTGATCCCAAAATTTTCACCCCAAAATTTTCACATACAAATTTTGACCCCAAAATTTCGACCCCAAAATTTTGACCTCAAAATTTTGACCCTAAAATTTTGATCCCAAAATTTCTACCCCAAAATTTTGACCCCAAAATTTTGATCCCAAAATTTTCACCCCAAAATTTTGATCCCAAAATTTTGACGCCAAAATTTTGATCCCAAAATTTCGACCCCAAAATTTTGACCCCAAAATTTTGACCCCAAAATTTTGATCCCAAAATTTTAACCCCAAAATTTTGACCCCAAAATTTTGATCCCAAAATTTTCACCCCAAAATTTTGATCCCAAAATTTTGATCCAAATATTTTCATCCCAAAATTTTGATCCAAAAATTTTCACCCCAAAATTTTGATCCCAAAATTTTCACCCCAAAATATTTTGGGATCAAAATTTTGGGGTCAAAATTTTGGGGTGAAAATTTTGGGATCAAAATTTTGGGGTCAAAATTTTGGGGTCAAAATTTTGGGGTCGAAATTTTGGGATCAAAATTTTAGGATCAAAATTTTGGCGTCAAAATTTTGGGATCAAAATTTTGGAGTCGAAATTTTGGGGTCAAAATTTTTATGTGAAAATTTTGGGGTGAAAATATTGAAATCAAAATTTTGGGGTCAAAATTTTGGGGTGAAAATTTTGGGATCAAAATTTTGGGATCAAAATTTTGGGATCAAAATTTTGGGATCAAAATTTTGGGGTCGAAATTTTGGGCTCAAAATTTTTATGTGAAAATTTTGGGGTGAAAATTTTGAAGTGAAAATTTTGGGATCAAAATTTTGAGGTCAAAATTTTGGGGTCGAAATTTTGGGGTCAAAATTTTGGGGTCGAAATTTTGGGATCAAAATTTTAGGATCAAAATTTTGGCGTCAAAATTTTGGGATCAAAATTTTGGGGTGAAAATTTTGGGATCAAAATTTTGGGGTCAAAATTTTGGGGTCGAAATTTTGGGCTCAAAATTTTTATGTGAAAATTTTGGGGTGAAAATTTTGAAGTGAAAATTTTGGGATCAAAATTTTGAGGTCAAAATTTTGGGGTCGAAATTTTGGGGTCAAAATTTTGGGGTCGAAATTTTGGGATCAAAATTTTAGGATCAAAATTTTGGCGTCAAAATTTTGGGATCAAAATTTTGGGGTGAAAATTTTGGGGTGAAAATTTTGGGATCAAAATTTTGGGGTGAAAATTTTTGGATCAAAATTTTAGGATCAAAATTTTGGTATCAAAATTTTGGGATCAAAATTTTGGGGTCAAAATTTTGGGGTGAAAATTTTGGGATCAAAATTTTGGGATCAAAATTTTGGGATCAAAATTTTGGGATCAAAATTTTGGGATCAAAATTTAGGGGTCGAAATTTTGGGGTCGAAATTTTGGGATCAAAATTTTGGGATCAAAATTTTGGGGTCAAAATTTTGGGGTCAAAATTTTGGGGTCGAAATTTTGGGGTCAAAATTTGTATGTGAAAATTTTGGGGTGAAAAATTTGGGATCAAAATTTTGGGGTGAAAATTTTTGGATCAAAATTTTAGGATCAAAATTTTGGTATCAAAATTTTGGGATCAAAATTTTGGGGTCAAAATTTTGGGGTGAAAATTTTGGGATCAAAATTTTGGGATCAAAATTTAGGGGTCGAAATTTTGGGGTCGAAATTTTGGGGTCGAAATTTTGGGGTCGAAATTTTGGGATCAAAATTTTGGGATCAAAATTTTGGGGTCAAAATTTTGGGGTCAAAATTTTGGGGTCGAAATTTTGGGGTCGAAATTTTTATGTGAAAATTTTGGGGTCAAAATTTTGGGGTCGAAATTTTGGGGTCGAAATTTTGGGGTCGAAATTTTGGGATCAAAATTTTGGGATCAAAATTTTGGGGTCAAAATTTTGGGGTCAAAATTTTGGGGTCGAAATTTTGGGGTCGAAATTTTTATGTGAAAATTTTGGGGTCAAAATTTTGGGGTCAAAATTTTGGGATCAAAATTTTGGGATCAAAATTTAGGGGTCGAAATTTTGGGGTCAAAATTTTTATGTGAAAATTTTGGGGTGAAAATTTTGGGATCAAAATTTTGGGGTCAAAATTTTGGGGTGAAAATTTTGGGATCAAAATTTTGGGATCAAAATTTTAGTATCAAAATTTTGTAGTCAAAATTTTGGGGTGAAAATTTTGGGATCAAAATTTTGGGATCAAAATTTAAGGATCAAAATTTTGGGGTCAAAATTTTGGGGTGAAAATTTTGGGATCAAAATTTTGGGGTCAAAATTTTGGGGTGAAAATTTTGGGATCAAAATTTTGGGGTCAAAATTTTGGTGAAAATTTTGGGATCAAAATTTTGGGGTCAAAATTTTGGGATCAAAATTTTGGGATCAAAATTTAAGGTGAAAATTTTGGGATCAAAATTTTGGGGTCAAAATTTTGGGGTCAAAATTTTGGGGTCGAAATTTTTCGACCCAAATTTGATCCCAAAATTTTGATCCCAAAATTTTGATCCCAAAATTTTCACCCCAAAATTTTGACCCCAAAATTTTGATCCCAAAATTTTGGGATCAAAATTTTGGGATCAAAATTTTGGGATCAAAATTTTAGGATCAAAATTTTGGGGTCAAAATTTTGGGGTGAAAATTTTGGGATCAAAATTTTGGGGTCAAAATTTTGGGGTGAAAATTTTGGGATCAAAATTTTGGTGTTAAAATTTTGGGGTGAAAATTTTGGGGTGAAAATTTTGGGATCAAAATTTTGGGATCAAAATTTTGGGGTCGAAATTTTGGGATCAAAATTTTGGGGTCAAAATTTTGGGGTCAAAATTTTGGGGTGAAAATTTTGGGATCAAAATTTTGGGGTGAAAATTTTGGGGTCGAAATTTTGGGGTCAAAATTTGTATGTGAAAATTTTGGGGTGAAAATTTTGGGGTGAAAATTTTGGGATCAAAATTTTGGGGTCAAAATTTTGGGGTCGAAATTTTGGGGTGAAAATTTTGGGATCAAAATTTTGGGATCAAAAATTTAGTATCAAAATTTTGGAGTCAAAATTTTGGGGTGAAAATTTTGGGATCAAAATTTTGGGGTCAAAATTTTGGGGTGAAAATTTTGGGATCAAAATTTTGGGATCAAAATTTTGGGGTCGAAATTTTGGGGTGAAAATTTTGGGATCAAAATTTTGGGATCAAAAATTTAGTATCAAAATTTTGGAGTCAAAATTTTGGGGTGAAAATTTTGGTGTTAAAATTTTGGGGTGAAAATTTTGGGGTGAAAATTTTGGGATCAAAATTTTGGGGTCAAAATTTTGGGGTCGAAATTTTGGGGTGAAAATTTTGGGATCAAAATTTTGGGATCAAAAATTTAGTATCAAAATTTTGGAGTCAAAATTTTGGGGTGAAAATTTTGGTGTTAAAATTTTGGGGTGAAAATTTTGGGGTGAAAATTTTGGGATCAAAATTTTGGGATCAAAATTTTGGGATCAAAATTTTGGGATCAAAATTTTGGGGTCGAAATTTTGGGATCAAAATTTTGGGGTCAAAATTTTGGGTTCAAAATTTTGGGGTCAAAATTTTGGGGTCGAAATTTTGGGGTCGAAATTTTGGGGTGAAAATTTTGGGATCAAAATTTTGGGATCAAAATTTTGGGGTCGAAATTTTGGGGTGAAAATTTTGGGATCAAAATTTTGGGATCAAAAATTTAGTATCAAAATTTTGGAGTCAAAATTTTGGGGTGAAAATTTTGGGATCAAAATTTTGGGGTCAAAATTTTGGGGTGAAAATTTTGGGATCAAAATTTTGGTGTTAAAATTTTGGGGTGAAAATTTTGGGGTGAAAATTTTGGGATCAAAATTTTGGGATCAAAATTTTGGGGTCGAAATTTTGGGATCAAAATTTTGGGGTCAAAAATTTGGGGTCAAAATTTTGGGGTGAAAATTTTGGGATCAAAATTTTGGGGTGAAAATTTTGGGGTCGAAATTTTGGGGTCAAAATTTGTATGTGAAAATTTTGGGGTGAAAATTTTGGGGTGAAAATTTTGGGATCAAAATTTTGGGGTCAAAATTTTGGTGAAAATTTTGGGATCAAAATTTTGGGATCAAAATTTTAGGATCAAAATTTTGGGGGTCAACATTTTGGGGTGAAAATTTTGAAGTGAAAATTTTGGGATCAAAATTTTGGGGTGAAAATTTTGGGATCAAAATTTTGGGGTCAAAATTTTGGGGTGAAAATTTTGGGATCAAAATTTTTGGGTCAAAATTTTGGTGAAAATTTTGGGATCAAAATTTTGGGATCAAAATTTTAGGATCAAAATTTTGGGGTCAACATTTTGGGGTGAAAATTTTGAAGTGAAAATTTTGGGATCAAAATTTTGGGGTCAAAATTTTGGGATCAAAATTTTGGGATCAAAATTTTAAGGTGAAAATTTTGGGATCAAAATTTTAGGGTCAAAATTTTGGGGTCAACATTTTGGGGTGAAAATTTTGAAGTGAAAATTTTGGGATCAAAATTTTGGGGTCAAAATTTTGGGATCAAAATTTTGGGATCAAAATTTTAAGGTGAAAATTTTGGGATCAAAATTTTAGGGTCAAAATTTTGGGGTCGAAATTTTTCGATCCAAATTTGATCCCAAAATTTTGATCCCAATATTTTGATCCCAAAATTTTCACCCCAAAATTTTGACCCCAAAATTTTGATCCCAAAATTTTGACGCCAAAATTTTGATCCTAAAATTTTGATCCCAAAATTTCGACCCCAAAATTTTGACCCCAAAATTTTGACCCCAAAATTTTGATCCCAAAATTTTCACCCCAAAATTTTGACCCCAAAATTTTGATCCCAAAATTTTGACCCCAAAATTTTGACCCCAAAATTTTGATCCTAAAATTTTGATCCCAAAATTTTGATCCCAAAATTTTGATCCCAAAATTTTGATCCCAAAATTTTGATCCAAAAATTTTCACCCCAAAATTTTGACCCCAAAATTTTGATCCCAAAATTTTCACCCCAAAATTTTCACATACAAATTTTGACCCCAAAATTTCGACCCCAAAATTTTGACCTCAAAATTTTGACCCTAAAATTTTGATCCCAAAATTTCTACCCCAAAATTTTGACCCCAAAATTTTGATCCCAAAATTTTCACCCCAAAATTTTGATCCCAAAATTTTGACGCCAAAATTTTGATCCCAAAATTTCGACCCCAAAATTTTGACCCCAAAATTTTGACCCCAAAATTTTGATCCCAAAATTTTAACCCCAAAATTTTGACCCCAAAATTTTGATCCCAAAATTTTCACCCCAAAATTTTGATCCCAAAATTTTGATCCAAATATTTTCATCCCAAAATTTTGATCCAAAAATTTTCACCCCAAAATTTTGATCCCAAAATTTTCACCCCAAAAGATTTTGGGATCAAAATTTTGGGGTCAAAATTTTGGGGTGAAAATTTTGGGATCAAAATTTTGGGGTCAAAATTTTGGGGTCAAAATTTTGGGGTCGAAATTTTGGGATCAAAATTTTAGGATCAAAATTTTGGCGTCAAAATTTTGGGATCAAAATTTTGGAGTCGAAATTTTGGGGTCAAAATTTTTATGTGAAAATTTTGGGGTGAAAATATTGAAATCAAAATTTTGGGGTCAAAATTTTGGGGTGAAAATTTTGGGATCAAAATTTTGGGATCAAAATTTTGGGATCAAAATTTTGGGATCAAAATTTTGGGGTCGAAATTTTGGGCTCAAAATTTTTATGTGAAAATTTTGGGGTGAAAATTTTGAAGTGAAAATTTTGGGATCAAAATTTTGAGGTCAAAATTTTGGGGTCGAAATTTTGGGGTCAAAATTTTGGGGTCGAAATTTTGGGATCAAAATTTTAGGATCAAAATTTTGGCGTCAAAATTTTGGGATCAAAATTTTGGGGTGAAAATTTTGGGATCAAAATTTTGGGGTCAAAATTTTGGGGTCGAAATTTTGGGCTCAAAATTTTTATGTGAAAATTTTGGGGTGAAAATTTTGAAGTGAAAATTTTGGGATCAAAATTTTGAGGTCAAAATTTTGGGGTCGAAATTTTGGGGTCAAAATTTTGGGGTCGAAATTTTGGGATCAAAATTTTAGGATCAAAATTTTGGCGTCAAAATTTTGGGATCAAAATTTTGGGGTGAAAATTTTGGGATCAAAATTTTGGGGTCAAAATTTTGGGGTAGAAATTTTGGGATCAAAATTTTAGGGTCAAAATTTTGAGGTCAAAATTTTGGGGTCGAAATTTTGGGGTCAAAATTTGTATGTGAAAATTTTGGGGTGAAAAATTTGGGATCAAAATTTTGGGGTGAAAATTTTTGGATCAAAATTTTAGGATCAAAATTTTGGTATCAAAATTTTGGGATCAAAATTTTGGGGTCAAAATTTTGGGGTGAAAATTTTGGGATCAAAATTTTGGGATCAAAATTTTGGGATCAAAATTTAGGGGTCGAAATTTTGGGGTCGAAATTTTGGGGTCGAAATTTTGGGGTCGAAATTTTGGGATCAAAATTTTGGGATCAAAATTTTGGGGTCAAAATTTTGGGGTCAAAATTTTGGGGTCGAAATTTTGGGGTCGAAATTTTTATGTGAAAATTTTGGGGTCAAAATTTTGGGGTCGAAATTTTGGGGTCGAAATTTTGGGGTCGAAATTTTGGGATCAAAATTTTGGGATCAAAATTTTGGGGTCAAAATTTTGGGGTCAAAATTTTGGGGTCGAAATTTTGGGGTCGAAATTTTTATGTGAAAATTTTGGGGTCAAAATTTTGGGGTCAAAATTTTGGGATCAAAATTTTGGGATCAAAATTTAGGGGTCGAAATTTTGGGGTCAAAATTTTTATGTGAAAATTTTGGGGTGAAAATTTTGGGATCAAAATTTTGGGGTCAAAATTTTGGGGTGAAAATTTTGGGATCAAAATTTTGGGATCAAAATTTTAGTATCAAAATTTTGTAGTCAAAATTTTGGGGTGAAAATTTTGGGATCAAAATTTTGGGATCAAAATTTAAGGATCAAAATTTTGGGGTCAAAATTTTGGGGTGAAAATTTTGGGATCAAAATTTTGGGGTCAAAATTTTGGGGTGAAAATTTTGGGATCAAAATTTTGGGGTCAAAATTTTGGTGAAAATTTTGGGATCAAAATTTTGGGGTCAAAATTTTGGGATCAAAATTTTGGGATCAAAATTTAAGGTGAAAATTTTGGGATCAAAATTTTGGGGTCAAAATTTTGGGGTCAAAATTTTGGGGTCGAAATTTTTCGACCCAAATTTGATCCCAAAATTTTGATCCCAAAATTTTCACCCCAAAATTTTGACCCCAAAATTTTGATATTTTGGGATCAAAATTTTAGGATCAAAATTTTGGGGTCAAAATTTTGGGGTGAAAATTTTGGGATCAAAATTTTGGGGTCAAAATTTTGGGGTGAAAATTTTGGGATCAAAATTTTGGGATCAAAATTTTGGGATCAAAATTTTGGGGTCAAAATTTTGGGGTGAAAATTTTGGGATCAAAATTTTGTGGTCAAAATTTTGGGATCAAAATTTTGGGATCAAAATTTTGGGGTAAAAATTTTGGGGTCGAAATTTTGGGGTCAAAATTTGTATGCGAAAATTTTGGGGTGAAAATTTTGGGGTGAAAATTTTTGGGATCAAAATTTTGGGGTGAAAATTTTGGGATCAAAATTTTGGGATCAAAATTTTGGGATCAAAATTTTAGGATCAAAATTTTGGGGTCAAAATTTTGGGGTCAAAATTTTGGGATCAAAATTTTGGGGTCAAAATTTTGGGATCAAAATTTTGGGGTCAAAATTTTGGGGTGAACATTTTGGGATCAAAATTTTGGGGTCAAAATTTTGGTGAAAATTTTGGGATCAAAATTTTGGGATCAAAATTTTAGGATCAAATTTTGGGGTCAACATTTTGGGGTGAAAATTTTGAAGTGAAAATTTTGGGGTCAACATTTTGAGGTGAAAATTTTGAAGTGAAAATTTTGGGATCAAAATTTTAAGGTGAAAATTTTGGGATCAAAATTTTAGGGTCAAAATTTTGGGGTCAAAATTTTGGGGTCGAAATTTTTCGACCCAAATTTGATCCAAAAATTTTGATCCCAAAATTTTGATCCCAAAATTTTCACCCCAAAATTTTGACCCCAAAATTTTGATCCTAAAATTTTGATCCCAAAATTTTGATCCCAAAATTTTGATCCCAAAATTTTGATCCCAAAATTTTGATTCCAAAATTTTGATTCCAAAATTTTGTTCCCAAAATTTTGATCCCAAAATTTTGATCCCAAAATTTTCACCCCAAAATTTTGATCCCAAAATTTTGGGATCAAAATTTTAGGATCAAAATTTTGGGGTCAAAATTTTGGGGTGAAAATTTTGGGATCAAAATTTTGGGGTGAAAACTTTGGGATCAAAATTTTGGGAACAAAATTTTGGAATCAAAATTTTGGAATCAAAATTTTGGGATCAAAATTTTGGGATCAAAATTTTGGGATCAAAATTTTAGGATCAAAATTTTGGGGTCAAAATTTTGGGGTGAAAATTTTGGGATCAAAATTTTGGGATCAAAATTTTTGGATCAAAATTTTGTGGTCAAAATTTTGGGATCAAAATTTTGGGATCAAAATTTTGGGGTCGAAATTTTGGGATCTAAATTTTGGAATCAAAATTTTAGGATCAAAATTTTGGGGTCAAAATTTTGGGGTGGAAAAATGGATCCAAAAATTTTCACCCCAAAATTTTGACCCCAAAATTTTGATCCCAAAATGTTCACCCCAAAATTTTCACCCCAAAATTTTCACATACAAATTTTGACCCCAAAATTTCGACCCCAAAATTTTGACCTCAAAATTTTGATCCCAAAATTTTCACTTCAAAATTTTCACCCCAAAATTTTCATATAAAAATTTTGACCCCAAAATTTTGATCCCAAAATTTTGATTCCAAAATTTTGTTCCCAAAATTTTGATCCCAAAATTTTGATCCCAAAATTTTCACCCCAAAATTTTGACCCCAAAATTTTGATCCCAAAATTTTCACCCCAAAATTTTGGGATGAAAATTTTGGAATCAAAATTTTGGGGTGAAAATTTTGGGATCAAAATTTTGGGATCAAAATTTTGGGATCAAAATTTTGGAATCAAAATTTTGGGATCAAAATTTTGGGGTCGAAATTTTGGGGTCAAAATTTTTATGTGAAAATTTTGGGGTGAAAATTTTGGGATCAAAATTTTGGGGTCAAAATTTTGGGGTGAAAATTTTGTGGTCGAAATTTTGGGATCAAAATTTTAGGATCAAAATTTTGGCGTCAAAATTTTGGGATCAAAATTTTGGAGTCGAAATTTTGGGGTCGAAATTTTGGGATCTAAATTTTGGGATCAAAATTTTAGGATCAAAATTTTGGGGTCAAAATTTTGGGGTGGAAATTTTGGGATCAAAATTTTGGGATCAAAATTTTGGGATCAAAGTTTTGGGGTGAAAATTTTGGGATCAAAATTTTGGGATCAAAATTTTGGGGTCAAAATTTTGGGGTCAAAATTTTGGGATCGAAATTTTGTGGTCAAAATTTTGGGATCAAAATTTTGGGATCAAAATTTTGGGGTCGAAATTTTGGGATCTAAATTTTGGGATCAAAATTTTAGGATCAAAATTTTGGGGTCAAAATTTTGGGGTGGAAATTTTGGGATCAAAATTTTGGGATCAATATTTTGGGATCAAAATTTTGGGGTCAAAATTTTGGGGTGAAAATTTTGGGATCAAAATTTTGTGGTCAAAATTTTGGGATCAAAATTTTGGGATCAAAATTTTGGGGTAAAAATTTTGGGGTCGAAATTTTGGGGTCAAAATTTGTAGCGAAAATTTTGGGGTGAAAATTTTGGGGTGAAAATTTTGGGATCAAAATTTTGGGGTGAAAATTTTGGGATCAAAATTTTGGGATCAAAATTTTGGGATCAAAATTTTAGGATCAAAATTTTGGGGTCAAAATTTTGGGATCAAAATTTTGGGGTCAAAATTTTGGGGTGAACATTTTGGGATCAAAATTTTGGGATCAAAATTTTAGGATCAAATTTTGGGGTCAACATTTTGGGGTGAAAATTTTGAAGTGAAAAGTGAAATTTTCACATAAAAATTTCGACCCCAAAATTTCGACCCCAAAATTTTGACCCCAAAATTTTCACCCCAAAATTTTGACCCCAAAATTTTGATCCTAAAATTTTGATCCCAAAATTTTGATCCAAAAATTTTGATCCCAAAATTTTCACCCCAAAATTTTGACCCCAAAATTTTGATCCCAAAATTTTGACTCCAAAATTTTGATCCTGAAATTTTGATCCCAAAATTTCGACCCCAAAATTTTGACCCCAAAATTTTGACCCCAAAATTTTGATCCCAAAATTTTCACCCCAAAATTTTGACCCCAAAATTTTGATCCCAAAATTTTCACCCCAAAATTTTGACCCCAAAATTTTGATCCTAAAATTTTGATCCCAAAATTTTGATCCCAAAATTTTGATCCCAAAATTTTGATCCCAAAATTTTGATCCCAAAATTTTGATCCCAAAATTTTCACCCCAAAATTTTGACCCCAAAATTTTGATCCCAAAATTTTCACCCCAAAATTTTCACCCCAAAATTTTCACATACAAATTTTGACCCCAAAATTTCGACCCCAAAATTTTGACCTCAAAATTTTGATCCCAAAATTTTCACTTCAAAATTTTCACCCCAAAATTTTCAGATAAAAATTTTGACCCCAAAATTTCGACCCCAAAATTTTGATCCCAAAATTTTCACCCCAAAATTTTTAATCCCAAAATTTTCACCCCAAAATTTTGACCCCAAAATTTTGATCCTAAAATTTTGATCCCAAAATTTTGATTCCAAAATTTTGATCCCAAAATTTTGATCCCAAAATTTTGATCCCAAAATTTTCACCCCAAAATTTTGACCCCAAAATTTTGATCCCAAAATTTTCACCCCAAAATTTTCACCCCAAAATTTTCACATACAAATTTTGACCCCAAAATTTCGACCCCAAAATTTTGACCTCAAAATTTTGATCCCAAAATTTTCACTCCTAAAATTTTGATCCCAAAATTTTGATCCCAAAATTTTGATCCCAAAATTTTGGGATCAAAATTTTGGAATCAAAATTTTGGGATCAAAATTTTGGGGTCGAAATTTGGGGGTCAAAATTTTTATGTGAAAATTTTGGGGTGAAAATTTTGAAGTGAAAATTTTGGGATCAAAATTTTGGGGTCAAAATTTTGGGGTCGAAATTTTGGGGTCAAAATTTGTATGTGGAAATTTTGGGGTGAAAATTTTGGGATCAAAATTTTGGGGTCAAAATTTTGGGGTGAAAATTTTGGGATCAAAATTTTGGGGTTAAAATTTTGGGGTGAAGATTTTGGGATCAAAATTTTGGGGTCAAAATTTTGGGGTCAAAATTTTGGGATCAAAATTTTGGGGTCAAAATTTTGTGGTCAAAATTTTGGGGTCGAAATTTTGGGATCAAAATTTTAAGATCAAAATTTTGGGATCAAAATTTTGGAGTCGAAATTTTGGGGTCAAAATTTTTATGTGAAAATTTTGGGGTCAAAATTTTGGGGTCAAAATTTTGGGGTCAAAATTTTGGGGTCAAAATTTTGGGATCAAAATTTTGGGATCAAAATTTTGGGATCAAAATTTTGGGGTGAAAATTTTGGGTTGAAAATTTTGGGATCAAAATTTTGGGGTCAAAATTTTGGGGTGAAAATTTTGGGATCAAAATTTTGGGGTTAAAATTTTGGGGTCAAAATTTTGGGGTCAAAATTTTGGGATCAAAATTTTAGGGTCAAAATTTTGGGGTCAAAATTTTGGGATCAAAATTTTGGGATCAAAATTTTGGGGTCGAAATTTTGGGATCAAAATTTTGGGGTCAAAATTTTGGGGTCAAAATTTTGGGGTGAAAATTTTGGGATCAAAATTTTGGGGTTAAAATTTTGGGGTCAAAATTTTGGGGTCAAAATTTTGGGATCAAAATTTTGGGGTAAAAATTTTGGGGTCAAAATTTTGGGGTCAAAATTTTGGGGTGAAAATTTTGGGATCAAAATTTTGGGGTTAAAATTTTTGGGTCAAAATTTTGGGGTCAAAATTTTGGGGTCAAAATTTTGGGATCAAAATTTTGGGATCAAAATTTTGGGATCAAAATTTTGGGGTGAAAATTTTGGGGTGAAAATTTTGGGATCAAAATTTTGGGGTCAAAATTTTGGGGTGAAAATTTTGGGATCAAAATTTTGGGGTCAAAATTTTGGGGTGAAAATTTTGGGATCAAAATTTTGGGATCAAAATTTTGGCATCAAAATTTTGGGGTCGAAATTTTGGGATCAAAATTTTGGGGTCAAAATTTTGGGGTCAAAATTTTGGGGTGAAAATTTTGGGATCAAAATTTTGGGATCAAAATTTTGGGATCAAAATTTTGGGGTGAAAATTTTGGGATCAAAATTTTGGGATCAAAATTTTGGGGTCAAAATTTTGGGGTCAAAATTTTGGGGTCAAAATTTTGATCCCAAAATTTTGATCCCAAAATTTTCACCCCAAAATTTTGATCCCAAAATTTTGATCCCAAAATTTTGATCCCAAAATTTTGACCCCAAAATTTTGACCCCAAAATTTTAACCCCAAAATTTTGATCCCAAAATTTTCACCCCAAAATTTTGACCCCAAAATTTTGACCCCAAAATTTTGACCCCAAAATTTTGATCCCAAAATTTTGATCCCAAAATTTTCACCCCAAAATTTTGATCTCAAAATTTTGATCCCAAAATTTTGATCCCAAAATTTTGACCCCAAAATTTTGACCCCAAAATTTTAACCCCAAAATTTTGATCCCAAAATTTTCACCCCAAAATTTTGACCCCAAAATTTTGACCCCAAAATTTTGATCCCAAAATTTCGACCCCAAAATTTTGATGCCAAAATTTTGATCCCAAAATTTTGATCCCAAAATTTTCACCCCAAAATTTTGACCCCAAAATTTTGATCCCAAAATTTTCACCCCAAAATTTTGACCCCAAAATTTTGATCCCAAAATTTTGGGATCAAAATTTTGGGATCAAAATTTTGGGATCAAAATTTTAGGATCAAAATTTTGGGGTCAAAATTTTGGGGTGAAAATTTTGGGATCAAAATTTTGGGGTCAAAATTTTGGGGTGAAAATTTTGGGATCAAAATTTTGGGATCAAAATTTTTGGATCAAAATTTTGGGGTCAAAATTTTGGGGTGAAAATTTTGGGATCAAAATTTTGTGGTCAAAATTTTGGGATCAAAATTTTGGGATCAAAATTTTGGGGTAAAAATTTTGGGGTCGAAATTTTGGGGTCAAAATTTGTATGCGAAAATTTTGGGGTGAAAATTTTGGGGTGAAAATTTTGGGATCAAAATTTTGGGGTGAAAATTTTGGGATCAAAATTTTGGGATCAAAATTTTGGGATCAAAATTTTAGGATCAAAATTTTGGGGTCAAAATTTTGGGGTCAAAATTTTGGGGTGAAAATTTTGGGATCAAAATTTTGGGGTCAAAATTTTGGGGTGAAAATTTTGGGATCAAAATTTTGGGATCAAAATTTTGGGATCAAAATTTTAGGATCAAAATTTTGGGGTCAAAATTTTGGGGTCAAAATTTTGGGATCAAAATTTTGGGGTCAAAATTTTGGGGTGAACATTTTGGGATCAAAATTTTGGGGTCAAAATTTTGGTGAAAATTTTGGGATCAAAATTTTGGGATCAAAATTTTGGGATCAAAATTTTGGGATCAAAATTTTGGGATCAAAATTTTAGGATCAAAATTTTGGGGTCAAAATTTTGGGGTGAAAATTTTGGGATCAAAATTTTGGGATCAAAATTTTTGGATCAAAATTTTGTGGTCAAAATTTTGGGATCAAAATTTTGGGATCAAAATTTTGGGGTCGAAATTTTGGGATCTAAATTTTGGAATCAAAATTTTAGGATCAAAATTTTGGGGTCAAAATTTTGGGGTGGAAAAATGGATCCAAAAATTTTCACCCCAAAATTTTGACCCCAAAATTTTGATCCCAAAATTTTCATCCCAAAATTTTCACCCCAAAATTTTCACATACAAATTTTGACCCCAAAATTTCGACCCCAAAATTTTGACCTCAAAATTTTGATCCCAAAATTTTCACTTCAAAATTTTCACCCCAAAATTTTCATATAAAAATTTTGACCCCAAAATTTTGATCCCAAAATTTTGATTCCAAAATTTTGTTCCCAAAATTTTGATCCCAAAATTTTGATCCCAAAATTTTCACCCCAAAATTTTGACCCCAAAATTTTGATCCCAAAATTTTCACCCCAAAATTTTGGGATGAAAATTTTGGAATCAAAATTTTGGGGTGAAAATTTTGGGATCAAAATTTTGGGATCAAAATTTTGGGATCAAAATTTTGGAATCAAAATTTTGGGATCAAAATTTTGGGGTCGAAATTTTGGGGTCAAAATTTTTATGTGAAAATTTTGGGGTGAAAATTTTGGGATCAAAATTTTGGGGTCAAAATTTTGGGGTGAAAATTTTGTGGTCGAAATTTTGGGATCAAAATTTTAGGATCAAAATTTTGGCGTCAAAATTTTGGGATCAAAATTTTGGAGTCGAAATTTTGGGGTCGAAATTTTGGGATCTAAATTTTGGGATCAAAATTTTAGGATCAAAATTTTGGGGTCAAAATTTTGGGGTGGATATTTTGGGATCAAAATTTTGGGATCAAAATTTTGGGATCAAAGTTTTGGGGTGAAAATTTTGGGATCAAAATTTTGGGATCAAAATTTTGGGGTCAAAATTTTGGGGTCAAAATTTTGGGATCGAAATTTTGTGGTCAAAATTTTGGGATCAAAATTTTGGGATCAAAATTTTGGGGTCGAAATTTTGGGATCTAAATTTTGGGATCAAAATTTTAGGATCAAAATTTTGGGGTCAAAATTTTGGGGTGGAAATTTTGGGATCAAAATTTTGGGATCAAAATTTTGGGATCAAAATTTTGGGGTCAAAATTTTGGGGTGAAAATTTTGGGATCAAAATTTTGTGGTCAAAATTTTGGGATCAAAATTTTGGGATCAAAATTTTGGGGTAAAAATTTTGGGGTCGAAATTTTGGGGTCAAAATTTGTAGCGAAAATTTTGGGGTGAAAATTTTGGGGTGAAAATTTTGGGATCAAAATTTTGGGGTGAAAATTTTGGGATCAAAATTTTGGGATCAAAATTTTGGGATCAAAATTTTAGGATCAAAATTTTGGGGTCAAAATTTTGGGGTCAAAATTTTGGGATCAAAATTTTGGGGTCAAAATTTTGGGGTGAACATTTTGGGATCAAAATTTTGGGATCAAAATTTTAGGATCAAATTTTGGGGTCAACATTTTGGGGTGAAAATTTTGAAGTGAAAAGTGAAATTTTCACATAAAAATTTCGACCCCAAAATTTCGACCCCAAAATTTTGACCCCAAAATTTTCACCCCAAAATTTTGACCCCAAAATTTTGATCCTAAAATTTTGATCCCAAAATTTTGATCCCAAAATTTTGATCCCAAAATTTTCACCCCAAAATTTTGACCCCAAAATTTTGATCCCAAAATTTTGACGCCAAAATTTTGATCCTGAAATTTTGATCCCAAAATTTCGACCCCAAAATTTTGACCCCAAAATTTTGACCCCAAAATTTTGATCCCAAAATTTTCACCCCAAAATTTTGACCCCAAAATTTTGATCCCAAAATTTTCACCCCAAAATTTTGACCCCAAAATTTTGATCCTAAAATTTTGATCCCAAAATTTTGATCCCAAAATTTTGATCCCAAAATTTTGATCCCAAAATTTTGATCCCAAAATTTTGATCCCAAAATTTTCACCCCAAAATTTTGACCCCAAAATTTTGATCCCAAAATTTTCACCCCAAAATTTTCACCCCAAAATTTTCACATACAAATTTTGACCCCAAAATTTCGACCCCAAAATTTTGACCTCAAAATTTTGATCCCAAAATTTTCACTTCAAAATTTTCACCCCAAAATTTTCAGATAAAAATTTTGACCCCAAAATTTCGACCCCAAAATTTTGATCCCAAAATTTTCACCCCAAAATTTTGATCCCAAAATTTTCACCCCAAAATTTTGACCCCAAAATTTTGATCCTAAAATTTTGATCCCAAAATTTTGATTCCAAAATTTTGATCCCAAAATTTTGATCCCAAAATTTTGATCCCAAAATTTTCACCCCAAAATTTTGACCCCAAAATTTTGATCCCAAAATTTTCACCCCAAAATTTTCACCCCAAAATTTTCACATACAAATTTTGACCCCAAAATTTCGACCCCAAAATTTTGACCTCAAAATTTTGATCCCAAAATTTTCACTTCAAAATTTTCACCCCAAAATTTTCAGATAAAAATTTTGACCCCAAAATTTCGACCCCAAAATTTTGATCCCAAAATTTTGATTCCAAAATTTTGTTCCCAAAATTTTGATACCAAAATTTTGATCCCAAAATTTTCACCCCAAAATTTTGATCCCAAAATTTTCACCCCAAAATTTTGACCCCAAAATTTTGATCCTAAAATTTTGATCCCAAAATTTTGATCCCAAAATTTTGATCCCAAAATTTTGGGATCAAAATTTTGGAATCAAAATTTTGGGATCAAAATTTTGGGGTCGAAATTTGGGGGTCAAAATTTTTATGTGAAAATTTTGGGGTGAAAATTTTGAAGTGAAAATTTTGGGATCAAAATTTTGGGGTCAAAATTTTGGGGTCGAAATTTTGGGGTCAAAATTTGTATGTGGAAATTTTGGGGTGAAAATTTTGGGATCAAAATTTTGGGGTCAAAATTTTGGGGTGAAAATTTTGGGATCAAAATTTTGGGGTTAAAATTTTGGGGTGAAGATTTTGGGATCAAAATTTTGGGGTCAAAATTTTGGGGTCAAAATTTTGGGATCAAAATTTTGGGGTCAAAATTTTGTGGTCAAAATTTTGGGGTCGAAATTTTGGGATCAAAATTTTAGGATCAAAATTTTGGGATCAAAATTTTGGAGTCAAAATTTTGGGGTCAAAATTTTTATGTGAAAATTTTGGGGTGAAAATTTTGGGATCAAAATTTTGGGGTCAAAATTTTGGGGTGAAAATTTTGGGATCAAAATTTTGGGATCAAAATTTTGGGATCAAAATTTTGGGGTCAAAATTTTGGGGTGAAAATTTTGGGATCAAAATTTTGGGATCAAAATTTTGGGATCAAAATTTTGGGGTCGAAATTTTGGGGTCAAAATTTTTATGTGAAAATTTTGGGGTGAAAATTTTGAAGTGAAAATTTTGGGATCAAAATTTTGGGGTCAAAATTTTGGGGTCGAAATTTTGGGGTCGAAATTTTGGGGTCGAAATTTTGGGGTCGAAATTTTGGGATCAAAATTTTGGGATCAAAATTTTGGGGTCAAAATTTTGGGGTGAAAATTTTGGGATCAAAATTTTGGGGTCAAAATTTTGGGGTGAAAATTTTGGGATCAAAATTTTGGGATCAAAATTTTGGCATCAAAATTTTGGGGTCGAAATTTTGGGATCAAAATTTTGGGGTCAAAATTTTGGGGTCAAAATTTTGGGATCAAAATTTTGGGATCAAAATTTTGGGATCAAAATTTTGGGGTGAAAATTTTGGGATCAAAATTTTGGGATCAAAATTTTGGGGTCAAAATTTTGGGGTCAAAATTTTGGGATCAAAATTTTGGGATCAAAATTTTGGGGTCGAAATTTTGGGATCAAAATTTTGGGGTCAAAATTTTGGGGTCAAAATTTTGGGGTGAAAATTTTGGGATCAAAATTTTGGGGTTAAAATTTTGGGGTCAAAATTTTGGGGTCAAAATTTTGGGATCAAAATTTTGGGGTCAAAATTTTGGGGTCAAAATTTTGGGGTCAAAATTTTGGGGTGAAAATTTTGGGATCAAAATTTTGGGGTTAAAATTTTTGGGTCAAAATTTTGGGGTCAAAATTTTGGGGTCAAAATTTTGGGATCAAAATTTTGGGATCAAAATTTTGGGATCAAAATTTTGGGGTGAAAATTTTGGGGTGAAAATTTTGGGATCAAAATTTTGGGGTCAAAATTTTGGGGTGAAAATTTTGGGATCAAAATTTTGGGGTCAAAATTTTGGGGTCAAAATTTTGGGATCAAAATTTTGGGATCAAAATTTTGGCATCAAAATTTTGGGGTCGAAATTTTGGGATCAAAATTTTGGGGTCAAAATTTTGGGGTCAAAATTTTGGGGTGAAAATTTTGGGATCAAAATTTTGGGGTTAAAATTTTGGGGTCAAAATTTTGGGGTCAAAATTTTGGGATCAAAATTTTGGGATCAAAATTTTGGGATCAAAATTTTGGGGTGAAAATTTTGGGATCAAAATTTTGGGATCAAAATTTTGGGGTCAAAATTTTGGGGTCAAAATTTTGGGGTCAAAATTTTGGGATCAAAATTTTGGGATCAAAATTTTGGGGTCGAAATTTTGGGATCAAAATTTTGGGGTCAAAATCTTGGGGTCAAAATTTTGGGGTGAAAATTTTGGGATCAAAATTTTGGGGTTAAAATTTTGGGGTCAAAATTTTGGGGTCAAAATTTTGGGGTCAAAATTTTGGGGTCAAAATTTTGGGATCAAAATTTTGGGATCAAAATTTTGGGGTGAAAATTTTGGGATCAAAATTTTGGGATCAAAATTTTGGGGTCAAAATTTTGGGGTCAAAATTTTGGGGTCAAAATTTTGGGGTCAAAATTTTGGGATCAAAATTTTGTGGTCAAAATTTTGGGATCAAAATTTTGGGATCAAAATTTTGGGGTCGAAATTTTGGGATCAAAATTTTGGGGTCAAGATTTTGGGGGCAAAATTTTGGGGTCAAAATTTTGGGGTGAAAATTTTGGGATCAAAATTTTGGGGTCAAAATTTTGGTGAAAATTTTGGGATCAAAATTTTGGGATCAAAATTTTAGGATCAAAATTTTGGGGTCAACATTTTGGGGTGAAAATTTTGGGATCAAAATTTTGGGATCAAAATTTTGGGATCAAAATTTTGGGATCAAAATTTTGGGATCAAAATTTTGGGATCAAAATTTTGGGGTCGAAATTTTGGAGTCAAAATTTTTATGTGAAAATTTTGGGGTGAAAATTTTGAAGTGAAAATTTTGGGATCAAAATTTTGGGGTCAAAATTTTGGGGTCGAAATTTTGGGGTCGAAATTTTGGGGTCGAAATTTTGGGGTCGAAATTTTGGGATCAAAATTTTGGGATCAAAATTTTGGGGTCAAAATTTTGGGGTCAAAATTTTGGGGTCGAAATTTTGGGGTCGAAATTTTGGGGTCGAAATTTTGGGATCAAAATTTTGGGATCAAAATTTTGGGGTCAAAATTTTGGGATCAAAATTTTGGGGTCGAAATTTTGGGGTCGAAATTTTTATGTGAAAATTTTGGGGTCAAAATTTTGGGGTGAAAATTTTGGGATCAAAATTTTGGGATCAAAATTTAGGTGTCGAAATTTTGGGGTCGAAATTTTGGGGTCAAAATTTTTATGTGAAAATTTTGGGGTGAAAATTTTGGGATCAAAATTTTGGGGTCAAAATTTTGGGGTGAAAATTTTGGGATCAAAATTTTGGGATCAAAATTTTGGGATCAAAATTTTAGTATCAAAATTTTGGAGTCAAAATTTTGGGGTGAAAATTTTGGGATCAAAATTTTGGGGTCAAAATTTTGGGGTGAAAATTTTGGGATCAAAATTTGTATGTGAAAATTTTGGGGTGAAAATTTTGGGATCAAAATTTTGGGATCAAAATTTAGGTGTCGAAATTTTGGGGTCGAAATTTTGGGGTCAAAATTTTTATGTGAAAATTTTGGGGTGAAAATTTTGGGATCAAAATTTTGGGGTCAAAATTTTGGGGTGAAAATTTTGGGATCAAAATTTTGGGATCAAAATTTTGGGATCAAAATTTTAGTATCAAAATTTTGGAGTCAAAATTTTGGGGTGAAAATTTTGGGATCAAAATTTTGGGGTCAAAATTTTGGGGTGAAAATTTTGGGATCAAAATTTGTATGTGAAAATTTTGGGGTGAAAATTTTGGGATCAAAATTTTGGGATCAAAATTTTGGGGTCAAAATTTTGGGGTGAAAATTTTGGGGTCAAAATTTTGGGGTCAAAATTTTGGGATCAAAATTTTGGGGTGAAAATTTTGGGGTGAAAATTTTGGGATCAAAATTTTGGGGTGAAAATTTTGGGGTGAAAATTTTTGGGATAAAAATTTTGGGATCAAAATTTTGGGGTCGAAATTTTGGGGTCAAAATTTTGGGGTCAAAATTTTGGGATCAAAATTTTGGGGTGAAAATTTTGGGATCAAAATTTGTATGTGAAAATTTTGGGGTGAAAATTTTGGGATCAAAATTTTGGGGTCAAAATTTTGGGGTGAAAATTTTGGGATCAAAATTTGTATTTGAAAATTTTGGGGTGAAAATTTTGGGATCAAAATTTTGGGGTGAAAATTTTGGGGTGAAAATTTTGGGATCAAAATTTTGGGATCAAAATTTTGGGGTCAAATTTTGGTGAAAATTTTGGGATAAAAATTTTGGGGTCAAAATTTTGGGGTGAAAATTTTGGGATCAAAATTTTGGGGTCAAAATTTTGGGGTGAAAATTTTGGGATAAAAATTTTGGGATCAAAATTTTAGGATCAAAATTTTGGGGTCAACATTTTGGGGTGAAAATTTTGAAGTGAAAATTTTGGGGTCAACATTTTGGGGTGAAAATTTTGAAGTGAAAATTTTGGGATCAAAATTTTAAGGTGAAAATTTTGGGATCAAAATTTTAGGGTCAAAATTTTGGGGTCGAAATTTTTCGACCCAAATTTGATCCCAAAATTTTGATCCCAAAATTTTCACCCCAAAATTTTGACCCCAAAATTTTGATCCCAAAATTTTGACGCCAAAATTTTGGGATCAAAATTTTGGAGTCAAAATTTTGGATCAAAATTTTGATCCCAAAATTTTGGGGTGAAAATTTTGGGATCAAAATTTTGGGGTCAAAATTTTGGGGTGAAAATTTTGGGATCAAAATTTTGGGATCAAAATTTTGGGATCAAAATTTTGGGATCAAAATTTTGGGATCAAAATTTTTGAATCAAAATTTTGGGATCAAAATTTTGGGGTCGAAATTTTGGGGTCAAAATTTTTATGTGAAAATTTTGGGGTGAAAATTTGGGATCAAAATTTTAGGGTCAAAATTTTATGGTCGAAATTTTGGGGTCAAAATTTTTATGTGAAAATTTTGGGGTGAAAATTTTGGGATCAAAATTTTGGGATCAAAATTTTGGGATCAAAATTTTGGAATCAAAATTTTGGGATCAAAATTTTGGGGTCGAAATTTTGGGGTCAAAATTTTTATGTGAAAATTTTGGGGTCAAAATTTTGGGGTGAAAATTTTGGGATCAAAATTTTGGGATCAAAATTTTGGAATCAAAATTTTGGGATCAAAATTTTGGGGTCGAAATTTTGGGGTCAAAATTTTTATGTGAAAATTTTGGGGTGAAAATTTTGAAGTGAAAATTTTGGGATCAAAATTTTTATGTGAAAATTTTGGGGTGAAATTTTGGGATCAAAATTTTAGGGTCAAAATTTTATGGTCGAAATTTTGGGGTCAAAATTTTTATGTGAAAATTTTGGGGTGAAAATTTTGGGATCAAAATTTTGGGATCAAAATTTTGGGATCAAAATTTTGGAATCAAAATTTTGGGATCAAAATTTTGGGGTCGAAATTTTGGGGTCAAAATTTTTATGTGAAAATTTTGGGGTGAAAATTTTGAAGTGAAAATTTTGGGATCAAAATTTTGGGGTCAAAATTTTGGGGTCGAAATTTTGAGGTCAAAATTTGTATGTGAAAATTTTGGGGTGAAAATTTTGGGATCAAAATTTTGGGGTCAAAATTTTGGGGTGAAAATTTTGGGATCAAAATTTTGGGATCAAAATTTTGGGATCAAAATTTTGGGATCAAAATTTTGGGATCAAAATTTTGGGATCAAAATTTTAGGATCAAAATTTTGGGATCAAAATTTTGGGATCAAAATTTTGGGATCAAAATTTTAGGATCAAAATTTTGGGATCAAAATTTTGGAGTCGAAATTTTGGGGTCAAAATTTTTATGTGAAAATTTTGGGGTGAAAATTTTGGGATCAAAATTTTGGGGTCAAAATTTTGGGGTCAAAATTTTGGGATCAAAATTTTGGGATCAAAATTTTGGGATCAAAATTTTAGGATCAAAATTTTGGGGTCAAAATTTTGGGGTGAAAATTTTGGGATCAAAATTTTGGGATCAAAATTTTGGGATCAAAATTTTGGGATCAAAATTTTGGGATCAAAATTTTGGGGTCAAAATTTTGGGGTCGAAATTTTGGGATCAAAATTTTAGGATCAAAATTTTGGGATCAAAATTTTGGGATCAAAATTTTGGGATCAAAATTTTGGGGTCGAAATTTTGGGGTCAAAATTTTTATGTGAAAATTTTGGGGTGAAAATTTTGAAGTGAAAATTTTGGGATCAAAATTTTGGGGTCGAAATTTTGGGGTCAAAATTTTTATGTGAAAATTTTGGGGTGAAAATTTTGAAGTGAAAATTTTGGGATCTAAATTTTTGGGTCAAAATTTTGGGATCAAAATTTTGGGATCAAAATTTTAAGGTGAAAATTTTGGGATCAAAATTTTAGGGTCAAAATTTTGGGGTCAAAATTTTGGGATCAAAATTTTGGGGTCAAAATTTTGGGGTCGAAATTTTGGGATCAAAATTTTGGGGTAAAAATTTTGGGGTCAAAATTTTGGGGTCGAAATTTTGGGATCAAAATTTAAGGGTCGAAATTTTGGGGTCAAAATTTTTATGTGAAAATTTTGGGGTGAAAATTTTGGGATCAAAATTTTGGGATCAAAATTTTGGGGTCAAAATTTTGGGGTGAAAATTTTGGGATCAAAATTTTGGGATCAAAATTTTGGGATCAAAATTTTAGTATCAAAATTTTGGAGTCAAAATTTTGGGGTGAAAATTTTGGGATCAAAATTTTAGTATCAAAATTTTGGAGTCAAAATTTTGGGGTGAAAATTTTGGGATCAAAATTTTGGGGTCAAAATTTTGGGGTGAAAATTTTGGGATCAAAATTTTGGGGTTAAAATTTTGGGGTAAAAATTTTGGGGTCAAAATTTTGGGATCAAAATTTTGGGATCAAAATTTTGGGGTCAAAATTTTGGGGTCAAAATTTTTGGGTCAAAATTTTGGGATCAAAATTTTGGGGTCAAAATTTTGGGGTCAAAATTTTGGGGTCAAAATTTTAGGGTCAAAATTTTGGGATCAAAATTTTGACCCTAAAATTTTGGGGTCAAAATTTTGGGGTAAAAATTTTGGGATCAAAATTTTGGGGTAAACTTTTGGGGTAAACATTTTGGGGTCGAAATTTTGGGGTCAAAATTTGTATGTGAAAATTTTGGGGTGAAAATTTTGGGATCAAAATTTTAGGGTGAAAATTTTGGGATCAAAATTTTGGGATCAAAATTTTGGGATCAAAATTTTGGGATCAAAATTTTGGGGTCGAAATTTTGGGGTCAAAATTTTTATGTGAAAATTTTGGGGTGAAAATTTTGAAGTGAAAATTTTGGGATCAAAATTTTGGGGTCAAAATTTTGGGGTCGAAATTTTGGGGTCGAAATTTTGGGGTCGAAATTTTGGGGTCGAAATTTTGACCCCAAAATTTTGATCCCAAAATTTCGACCCCAAAATTTTGATGCCAAAATTTTGATCCCAAAATTTTGATCCCAAAATTTTCACCCCAAAATTTTGACCCCAAAATTTTGATCCCAAAATTTTCACCCCAAAATTTTGACCCCAAAATTTTGATCCCAAAATTTTGATCCCAAAATTTTCACCCCAAAATTTTGACCCCAAAATTTTGATCCTAAAATTTTGATCCCAAAATTTTGATCCCAAAATTTTCACCCCAAAATTTTGACCCCAAAATTTTGACCCCAAAATTTTGATCCTAAAATATTGATCCCAAAATTTTGATCCCAAAATTTCCACCCCAAAATTTTGATCCCAAAATTTTGACCCCAAAATTTTTACCCCAAAATTTTGATCCTAAAATATTGATCCCAAAATTTTGATCCCAAAATTTTCACCCCAAAATTTTGATCCCAAAATTTTGATCCCAAAATTTTGACCCCAAAATTTTGACCCCAAAATTTCGACCCCAAAATTTTGATCCCAAAATTTTGATCCCAAAATTTTGATCCCAAAATTTTGACCCCAAAATCTTGACCCCAAAATTTTGATCCTAAAATTTTGATCTCAAAATTTTAATCCAAAATTTTGACCCCAAAATTTTGACCCCAAAATTTTGATCCTAAAATTTTGATCCCGAAATTTTGATCCCAAAATTTTCACCCCAAAATTTTCACCCCAAAATTTTGATCCCAAAATTTTGACCCCAAAATTTTTACCCCAAAATTTCGACCCCAAAATTTTGATCCCAAAATTTTGATCCTAAAATTTTGATCCCAAAATTTTGATCCCAAAATCTTGACCCCAAAATTTTGATCCCAAAATTTTCACCCCAAAATTTTGACCCCAAAATTTTGATCCTAAAATTTTGATCCCAAAATTTTGATCCCAAAATCTTGACCCCAAAATTTTGATCCTAAAATTTTGATCCCAAAATTTTGATCCCAAAATTTTGACCCCAAAATTTTGACCCCAAAATTTCGACCCCAAAATTTTGATCCCAAAATTTTCACCCCAAAATTTTGACCCCAAAATTTTGATCCCAAAATTTTGACCCCAAAATTTTGACCCCAAAATTTTGATCCCAAAATTTTGACCCCAAAATTTTGACCCCAAAATTTCGACCCCAAAATTTTCACCCCAAAATTTTGACCCCAAAATTTTAACCCCAAAATTTTGATCCCAAAATTTTCACCCCAAAATTTTCACCCCAAAATTTCGACCCCAAAATTTTGATCCCAAAATTTTGATCCTAAAATTTTGATCCCAAAATTTTAATCCCAAAATCTTGACCCCAAAATTTTGATCCTAAAATTTTGATCCCAAAATTTTGATCCCAAAATCTTGACCCCAAAATTTTGATCCCAAAATTTTCACCCCAAAATTTTGACCCCAAAATTTTGATCCTAAAATTTTGATCCCAAAATTTTCACCCCAAAATTTTCACCCCAAAATTTTGATCCCAAAATTTTGACCCCAAAATTTTTACCCCAAAATTTCGACCCCAAAATTTTGATCCCAAAATTTTGATCCCAAAATTTTGATCCCAAAATCTTGACCCCAAAATTTTGATCCCAAAATTTTCACCCCAAAATTTTGACACCAAAATTTTGATCCTAAAATTTTGATCCCAAAATTTTGATCCCAAAATTTTCACCCCAAAATTTTGACCCCAAAATTTTGATCCCAAAATTTTCACCCCAAAATTTTGATCCCAAAATTTTGACCCCAAAATTTTGACCCCAAAATTTCGACCCCAAAATTTTGATCCCAAAATTTTGATCCCAAAATTTTCACCCAAAATTTTGATCCCAAAATTTTCACCCAAAATTTTGATCCCAAAATTTTTACCCCAAAATTTTGACCCCAAAATTTTGATCCCAAAATTTTGACCCCAAAATTTTGATCCTAAAATTTTGATCCCAAAATTTTGACCCCAAAATTTTGACCCCAAAATTTCGACCCCAAAATTTTGATCCTAAAATTTTGATCCCAAAATTTTGATCCCAAAATTTTCACCCCAAAATTTTGACCCCAAAATTTTGATCCCAAAATTTTCACCCCAAAATTTTGATCCCAAAATTTTCACCCCAAAATTTTGACCCCAAAATTTCGACCCCAAAATTTTTACCAAAATTTTGATCCCAAAATTTTGATCCCAAAATCTTGACCCCAAAATTTTGATCCCAAAATTTTCACCCCAAAATTTTGACACCAAAATTTTGATCCTAAAATTTTGATCCCAAAATTTTGATCCCAAAATTTTCACCCCAAAATTTTGACCCCAAAATTTTGATCCCAAAATTTTCACCCCAAAATTTTGATCCCAAAATTTTGACCCCAAAATTTTGACCCCAAAATTTTGATCCCAAAATTTTCACCCCAAAATTTTGACCCCAAAATTTTGATCCAAAAATTTTGATCCCAAACTTTTCACCCCAAAATTTTGATCCCAAAATTTTCACCCCAAAATTTTGATCCCAAAATTTTCACCCCAAAATTTTGATCCCAAAATTTTCACCCCAAAATTTTGACCCCAAAATTTCGACCCCAAAATTTTGATCCCAAAATTTTGATCCTAAAATTTTGATCCCAAAATTTTGATCCCAAAATTTTCACCCCAAAATTTTGATCCCAAAATTTTCACCCCAAAATTTTCACCCCAAAATTTTGATCCCAAAATTTTCACCCCAAAATTTTGACCCCAAAATTTCGACCCCAAAATTTTGATCCCAAAGTTTTGATCCTAAAATTTTGATCCCAAAATTTTGATCCCAAAATTTTCACCCCAAAATTTTGACCCCAAAATTTTGACCCCAAAATTTTGATCCTAAAATATTGATCCCAAAATTTTGATCCCAAAATTTTGACCCCAAAATTTTGATCCCAAAATTTTGACCCCAAAATTTTTACCCCAAAATTTTGATCCTAAAATATTGATCCCAAAATTTTGATCCCAAAATTTTCACCCCAAAATTTTGATCCCGAAATTTTGATCCCAAAATTTTGACCCCAAAATTTTGACCCCAAAATTTCGACCCCAAAATTTTGATCCCAAAATTTTGATCCCAAAATTTTGATCCCAAAATTTTGACCCCAAAATTTTCACCACAAAATTTTCACCACAAAATTTTGATCCTAAAATTTTGATCCCAAAATTTTGATCCCAAAATTTTGACCCCAAAATTTTGACCCCAAAATTTTGATCCTAAAATTTTGATCCCAAAATTTTGATCCCAAAATTTTCACCCCAAAATTTTCACCCCAAAATTTTGATCCCAAAATTTTGACCCCAAAATTTTTACCCCAAAATTTCGACCCCAAAATTTTGATCCCAAAATTTTGATCCTAAAATTTTGATCCCAAAATTTTGATCCCAAAATCTTGACCCCAAAATTTTGATCCCAAAATTTTCACCCCAAAATTTTGATCCCAAAATTTTCACCCCAAAATTTTCACCCCAAAATTTTGATCCCAAAATTTTCACCCCAAAATTTTGACCCCAAAATTTCGACCCCAAAATTTTGATCCCAAAGTTTTGATCCTAAAATTTTGATCCCAAAATTTTGATCCCAAAATTTTCACCCCAAAATTTTGACCCCAAAATTTTGACCCCAAAATTTTGATCCTAAAATATTGATCCCAAAATTTTGATCCCAAAATTTTCACCCCAAAATTTTGATCCCAAAATTTTGACCCCAAAATTTTTACCCCAAAATTTTGATCCTAAAATATTGATCCCAAAATTTTGATCCCAAAATTTTCACCCCAAAATTTTGATCCCAAAATTTTGACCCCAAAATTTTGACCCCAAAATTTCGACCCCAAAATTTTGATCCCAAAATTTTGATCCCAAAATTTTGATCCCAAAATTTTGACCCCAAAATCTTGACCCCAAAATTTTGATCCTAAAATTTTGATCCCAAAATTTTAATCCAAAATTTTGACCCCAAAATTTTGACCCCAAAATTTTGATCCTAAAATTTTGATCCCAAAATTTTGATCCCAAAATTTTCACCCCAAAATTTTCACCCCAAAATTTTGATCCCAAAATTTTGACCCCAAAATTTTTACCCCAAAATTTCGACCCCAAAATTTTGATCCCAAAATTTTGATCCTAAAATTTTGATCCCAAAATTTTGATCCCAAAATCTTGACCCCAAAATTTTGATCCCAAAATTTTGACCCCAAAATTTTGATCCTAAAATTTTGATCCCAAAATTTTGATCCCAAAATCTTGACCCCAAAATTTTGATCCTAAAATTTTGATCCCAAAATTTTGATCCCAAAATTTTGACCCCAAAATTTTGACCCCAAAATTTCGACCCCAAAATTTTGATCCCAAAATTTTGATCCTAAAATTTTGATCCCAAAATTTTGATCCCAAAATTTTCACCCCAAAATTTTGACCCCAAAATTTTGATCCCAAAATTTTCACCCCAAAATTTTGATCCCAAAATTTTCACCCCAAAATTTTGATCCCAAAATTTTCACCCAAAAATTTTGACCCCAAAATTTTGATCCTAAAATTTTGATCCCAAAATTTTGATCCCAAAATTTTCACCCCAAAATTTTGATCCCAAAATTTTCACCCCAAAATTTTGACCCCAAAATTTTGATCCCAAAATTTTTACCCCAAAATTTTGAACCCAAAATTTCGACCCCAAAATTTTCACCCCAAAATTTTGATCCCAAAATTTTCACCCCAAAATTTTGACCCCAAAATTTCGACCCCAAAATTTTGATCCCAAAATTTTCACCCAAAATTTTGATCCCAAAATTTTCACCCAAAATTTTGATCCCAAAATTTTCACCCCAAAATTTTGACCCCAAAATTTTGATCCCAAAATTTTGATCCCAAAATTTTGACCCCATAATTTTGACCCCAAAATTTCGACCCCATAATTTTGATCTCAAAATTTTCACCCAAAATTTTGATCCCAAAATTTTCACCCCAAAATTTTGACCCCAAAATTTTGATCCCAAAATTTTCACCCCAAAATTTTGACCCCAAAGTTTCGACCCCAAAATTTTGATCCCAAAATTTTCACCCAAAATTTTGATCCCAAAATTTTCACCCAAAATTTTGATCCCAAAATTTTCACCCCAAAATTTTGACCCCAAAATTTCGACCCCAAAATTTTGATCCCAAAATTTTGATCCTAAAATTTTGATCCCAAAATTTTCACCCCAAAATTTTGACCCCAAAATTTCGACCCCAAAATTTTGATCCCAAAATTTTGATCCTAAAATTTTGATCCCAAAATTTTGATCCCAAAATTTTGATCCCAAAATTTTCACCCCAAAATTTTGATCCCAAAATTTTCACCCCAAAATTTTGATCCCAAAATTTTCACCCCAAAATTTTGATCCCAAAATTTTCACCCCAAAATTTTGATCCCAAAATTTTCACCCCAAAATTTTGATCCCAAAATTTTCACCCCAAAATTTTGATCCCAAAATTTTCACCCCAAAATTTTGACCCCAAAATATTGACCCATTTTGACCCCAAAATTTTGATCCCAAAATTTTCACCCCAAAATTTTCACCCCAAAATTTTCACCCCAAAATTTTGATCCCAAAATTTTCACCCCAAAATTTTGATCCTAAAATTTTGATCCCAAAATTTTAATCCCAAAATTTTCACCCCAAAATTTTGATCCCAAAATTTTCACCCCAAAATTTTGATACCAAAATTTTCACCCAAAAATTTTGACCCCAAAATTTTGATCCTAAAATTTTGATCCCAAAATTTTGATCCCAAAATTTTCACCCCAAAATTTTGATCCCAAAATTTTGACCCCAAAATTTTGACCCCAAAATATTGACCCCAAAATTTTGACCCCAAAATTTTAACCCCAAAATTTTGACCCCAAAATTTTGATCCCAAAATTTTCACCCCAAAATTTTGATCCCAAAATTTTCACCCCAAAATTTTGATACCAAAATTTTCACCCAAAAATTTTGACCCCAAAATTTTGATCCTAAAATTTTGATCCCAAAATTTTGATCCCAAAATTTTCACCCCAAAATTTTGACCCCAAAATTTTGATCCCAAAATTTTCACCCCAAAATTTTGATCCCAAAATTTTCACCCCAAAATTTTGATCCCAAAATTTCCACCCAAAAATTTTGACCCCCAAATTTTGATCCCAAAATTTTTACCCCAAAATTTTCACCCCAAAATTTTGACCCCAAAATTTTAACCCCAAAATTTTGACCCCAAAATTTTGACCCCAAAATTTCGACCCCAAAATTTTGATCCTAAAATTTTGATCCCAAAATTTTGATCCCAAAATTTTTACCCCAAAATTTTCACCCCAAAATGTTGACCCCAAAATTTTAACCCCAAAATTTTGATCCCAAAATTTTCACCCCAAAATTTTGACCCCAAAATTTTGACCCCAAAATTTCGACCCCAAAATTTTGATCCTAAAATTTTGATCCCAAAATTTTCACCCCAAAATTTTCACCCCAAAATTTTGACCCCAAAATTTTAACCCCAAAATTTTGATCCCAAAATTTTCACCCCAAAATTTTCACCCCAAAATTTTGATCCCAAAATTTTCACCCCAAAATTTTGATCCTAAAATTTTGATCCCAAAATTTTGATCCCAAAATTTTCAACCCAAAATTTTCACCCCAAAATTTTGATCCTAAAATTTTGATCCCAAAATTTTGATCCCAAAATTTTCACCCCAAAATTTTGATCCTAAAATTTTGATCCCAAAATTTTGATACCAAAATTTTCACCCAAAAATTTTGACCCCAAAATTTTGATCCTAAAATTTTGATCCCAAAATTTTGATCCCAAAATTTTCACCCCAAAATTTTGATCCCAAAATTTTGACCCCAAAATTTTGACCCCAAAATATTGACCCCAAAATTTTGACCCCAAAATTTTAACCCCAAAATTTTGACTCCAAAATTTTGACCCCAAAATTTTGACCCCAAAATTTCGACCCCAAAATTTTGATCCCAAAATTTTGATCCTAAAATTTTGATCCCAAAATTTTGATCCCAAAATTTTCACCCCAAAATTTTGACCCCAAAATTTTGATCCCAAAATTTTCACCCCAAAATCTTGATCCCAAAATTTTCACCCCAAAATTTTGATCCCAAAATTTTCACCCAAAAATTTTGACCCCAAAATTTTGATCCTAAAATTTTGATCCCAAAATTTTGATCACAAAATTTTCACCCCAAAATTTTGATCCCAAAATTTTCACCCCAAAATTTTGACCCCAAAATTTTGATCCCAAAATTTTTACCCCAAAATTTTCACCCCAAAATTTTGACCCCAAAATTTTAACCCCAAAATTTTGACCCCAAAATTTTGACCCCAAAATTTCGACCCCAAAATTTTGATCCCAAAATCTTGACCCCAAAATTTTGATCCTAAAATTTTGATCCCAAAATTTTGATCCCAAAATTTTTACCCCAAAATTTTCACCCCAAAATGTTGACCCTAAAATTTTAACCCCAAAATTTTGACCCCAAAATTTCGACCCCAAAATTTTGATCCTAAAATTTTGATCCCAAAATTTTGATCCCAAAATTTTCACCCCAAAATTTTGACCCCAAAATTTTGATCCCAAAATTTTCACCCCAAAATTTTGATCCCAAAATTTTCACCCCAAAATTTTGACCCCAAAATTTCGACCCCAAAATTTTTACCAAAATTTTGATCCCAAAATTTTGATCCCAAAATCTTGACCCCAAAATTTTGATCCCAAAATTTTCACCCCAAAATTTTGACACCAAAATTTTGATCCTAAAATTTTGACCCCAAAATTTCGACCCCAAAATTTTGATCCCAAAGTTTTGACCCCAAAATTTTGATCCCAAAATTTTCACCCCAAAATTTTGATCCCAAAATTTTGACCCCAAAATTTTGACCCCAAAATTTTGATCCCAAAATTTTCACCCCAAAATTTTGACCCCAAAATTTTGATCCAAAAATTTTGATCCCAAACTTTTCACCCCAAAATTTTGATCCCAAAATTTTCACCCCAAAATTTTGATCCCAAAATTTTCACCCCAAAATTTTGATCCCAAAATTTTCACCCCAAAATTTTGACCCCAAAATTTCGACCCCAAAATTTTGATCCCAAAATTTTGATCCTAAAATTTTGATCCCAAAATTTTGATCCCAAAATTTTCACCCCAAAATTTTGATCCCAAAATTTTCACCCCAAAATTTTCACCCCAAAATTTTGATCCCAAAATTTTCACCCCAAAATTTTGACCCCAAAATTTCGACCCCAAAATTTTGATCCCAAAGTTTTGATCCTAAAATTTTGATCCCAAAATTTTGATCCCAAAATTTTCACCCCAAAATTTTGACCCCAAAATTTTGACCCCAAAATTTTGATCCTAAAATATTGATCCCAAAATTTTGATCCCAAAATTTTGACCCCAAAATTTTGATCCCAAAATTTTGACCCCAAAATTTTTACCCCAAAATTTTGATCCTAAAATATTGATCCCAAAATTTTGATCCCAAAATTTTCACCCCAAAATTTTGATCCCGAAATTTTGATCCCAAAATTTTGACCCCAAAATTTTGACCCCAAAATTTCGACCCCAAAATTTTGATCCCAAAATTTTGATCCCAAAATTTTGATCCCAAAATTTTGACCCCAAAATTTTCACCACAAAATTTTCACCACAAAATTTTGATCCTAAAATTTTGATCCCAAAATTTTGATCCCAAAATTTTGACCCCAAAATTTTGACCCCAAAATTTTGATCCTAAAATTTTGATCCCAAAATTTTGATCCCAAAATTTTCACCCCAAAATTTTCACCCCAAAATTTTGATCCCAAAATTTTGACCCCAAAATTTTTACCCCAAAATTTCGACCCCAAAATTTTGATCCCAAAATTTTGATCCTAAAATTTTGATCCCAAAATTTTGATCCCAAAATCTTGACCCCAAAATTTTGATCCCAAAATTTTCACCCCAAAATTTTGATCCCAAAATTTTCACCCCAAAATTTTCACCCCAAAATTTTGATCCCAAAATTTTGACCCCAAAATTTCGACCCCAAAATTTTGATCCCAAAGTTTTGATCCTAAAATTTTGATCCCAAAATTTTCACCCCAAAATTTTGACCCCAAAATTTTGACCCCAAAATTTTGATCCTAAAATATTGATCCCAAAATTTTGATCCCAAAATTTTCACCCCAAAATTTTGATCCCAAAATTTTGACCTCAAAATTTTTACCCCAAAATTTTGATCCTAAAATATTGATCCCAAAATTTTGATCCCAAAATTTTCACCCCAAAATTTTGATCCCAAAATTTTGACCCAAAATTTTGACCCCAAAATTTCGACCCCAAAATTTTGATCCCAAAATTTTGATCCCAAAATTTTGATCCCAAAATTTTGACCCCAAAATCTTGACCCCAAAATTTTGATCCTAAAATTTTGATCCCAAAATTTTAATCCAAAATTTTGACCCCAAAATTTTGACCCCAAAATTTTGATCCTAAAATTTTGATCCCAAAATTTTGATCCCAAAATTTTCACCCCAAAATTTTCACCCCAAAATTTTGATCCCAAAATTTTGACCCCAAAATTTTTACCCCAAAATTTCGACCCCAAAATTTTGATCCCAAAATTTTGATCCTAAAATTTTGATCCCAAAATTTTGATCCCAAAATCTTGACCCCAAAATTTTGATCCCAAAATTTTCACCCCAAAATTTTGACCCCAAAATTTTGATCCTAAAATTTTGATCCCAAAATTTTGATCCCAAAATCTTGACCCCAAAATTTTGATCCTAAAATTTTGATCCCAAAATTTTGATCCCAAAATTTTGACCCCAAAATTTTGACCCCAAAATTTCGACCCCAAAATTTTGATCCCAAAATTTTGATCCTAAAATTTTGATCCCAAAATTTTGATCCCAAATTTTTCACCCCAAAATTTTGACCCCAAAATTTTGATCCCAAAATTTTCACCTTAAAATTTTGATCCCAAAATTTTCACCCCAAAATTTTGATCCCAAAATTTTCACCCAAAAATTTTGACCCCAAAATTTTGATCCTAAAATTTTGATCCCAAAATTTTGATCCCAAAATTTTCACCCCAAAATTTTGATCCCAAAATTTTCACCCCAAAATTTTGACCCCAAAATTTTGATCCCAAAATTTTTACCCCAAAATTTTGAACCCAAAATTTCGACCCCAAAATTTTCACCCCAAAATTTTGATCCCAAAATTTTCACCCCAAAATTTTGACCCCAAAATTTCGACCCCAAAATTTTGATACCAAAATTTTCACCCAAAATTTTGATCCCAAAATTTTCACCCAAAATTTTGATCCCAAAATTTTCACCCCAAAATTTTGACCCCAAAATTTTGATCCCAAAATTTTGATCCCAAAATTTTGTCCCCATAATTTTGACCCCAAAATTTCGACCCCATAATTTTGATCTCAAAATTTTCACCCAAAATTTTGATCCCAAAATTTTCACCCCAAAATTTTGACCCCAAAATTTTGATCCCAAAATTTTCACCCCAAAATTTTGACCCCAAAGTTTCGACCCCAAAATTTTGATCCCAAAATTTTCACCCAAAATTTTGATCCCAAAATTTTCACCCAAAATTTTGATCCCAAAATTTTCACCCCAAGATTTTGACCCCAAAATTTCGACCCCAAAATTTTGATCCCAAAATTTTGATCCTAAAATTTTGATCCCAAAATTTTGATCCCAAAATTTTCACCCCAAAATTTTGACCCCAAAATTTTGATCCCAAAATTTTCACCCCGAAATTTTGATCCCAAAATTTTCACCCCAAAATTTTGATCCCAAAATTTTCACCCCAAAATTTTGATCCCAAAATTTTCACCCCAAAATTTTGATCCCAAAATTTTCACCCCAAAATTTTGATCCCAAAATTTTCACCCAAAAATTTTGACCCCAAAATTTTGATCCTAAAATTTTGATCCCAAAATTTTGATCCCAAAATTTTCACCCCAAAATTTTGATCCCAAAATTTTCACCCCAAAATTTTGACCCCAAAATATTGACCCATTTTGACCCCAAAATTTTGATCCCAAAATTTTCACCCCAAAATTTTCACCCCAAAATTTCGACCCCAAAATTTTGATCCCAAAGTTTTGATCCTAAAATTTTGATCCCAAAATTTTGATCCCAAAATTTTCACCCCAAAATTTTGACCCCAAAATTTTGACCCCAAAATTTTGATCCTAAAATATTGATCCCAAAATTTTGATCCCAAAATTTTCACCCCAAAATTTTGATCCCAAAATTTTGACCCCAAAATTTTTACCCCAAAATTTTGATCCTAAAATATTGATCACAAAATTTTGATCCCAAAATTTTCACCCCAAAATTTTGATCCCAAAATTTTGACCCCAAAATTTTGACCCCAAAATTTCGACCCCAAAATTTTGATCCCAAAATTTTGATCCCAAAATTTTGATCCCAAAATTTTGACCCCAAAATCTTGACCCCAAAATTTTGATCCTAAAATTTTGATCCCAAAATTTTAATCCAAAATTTTGATTCCAAAATTTTGACCCCAAAATTTTGATCCTAAAATTTTGATCCCAAAATTTTGATCCCAAAATTTTCACCCCAAAATTTTCACCCCAAAATTTTGATCCCAAAATTTTGACCCCAAAATTTTTACCCCAAAATTTCGACCCCAAAATTTTGATCCCAAAATTTTGATCCTAAAATTTTGATCCCAAAATTTTGATCCCAAAATCTTGACCCCAAAATTTTGATCCCAAAATTTTCACCCCAAAATTTTGACCCCAAAATTTTGATCCTAAAATTTTGATCCCAAAATTTTGATCCCAAAATCTTGACCCCAAAATTTTGATCCTAAAATTTTGATCCCAAAATTTTGATCCCAAAATTTTGACCCCAAAATTTTGACCCCAAAATTTCGACCCCAAAATTTTGATCCCAAAATTTTGATCCTAAAATTTTGATCCCAAAATTTTGATCCCAAAATTTTCACCCCAAAATTTTGACCCCAAAATTTTGATCCCAAAATTTTCACCCCAAAATTTTGATCCCAAAATTTTCACCCCAAAATTTTGATCCCAAAATTTTCACCCAAAAATTTTGACCCCAAAATTTTGATCCTAAAATTTTGATCCCAAAATTTTGATCCCAAAATTTTCACCCCAAAATTTTGATCCCAAAATTTTCACCCCAAAATTTTGACCCCAAAATTTCGACCCCAAAATTTTGATCCTAAAATTTTGATCCCAAAATTTTGATCCCAAAATTTTCACCCCAAAATTTTGACCCCAAAATTTTGATCCCAAAATTTTCACCCCAAAATTTTGATCCCAAAATTTTGACCCCAAAATTTTGACCCCAAAATTTTGATCCCAAAATTTTCACCCCAAAATTTTGACCCCAAAATTTTGATCCAAAAATTTTGATCCCAAACTTTTCACCCCAAAATTTTGATCCCAAAATTTTCACCCCAAAATTTTGATCCCAAAATTTTCACCCCAAAATTTTGATCCCAAAATTTTCACCCCAAAATTTTGACCCCAAAATTTCGACCCCAAAATTTTGATCCCAAAATTTTGATCCTAAAATTTTGATCCCAAAATTTTGATCCCAAAATTTTCACCCCAAAATTTTGATCCCAAAATTTTCACCCCAAAATTTTCACCCCAAAATTTTGATCCCAAAATTTTCACCCCAAAATTTTGACCCCAAAATTTCGACCCCAAAATTTTGATCCCAAAGTTTTGATCCTAAAATTTTGATCCCAAAATTTTGATCCCAAAATTTTCACCCCAAAATTTTGACCCCAAAATTTTGACCCCAAAATTTTGATCCTAAAATATTGATCCCAAAATTTTGATCCCAAAATTTTGACCCCAAAATTTTGATCCCAAAATTTTGACCCCAAAATTTTTACCCCAAAATTTTGATCCTAAAATATTGATCCCAAAATTTTGATCCCAAAATTTTCACCCCAAAATTTTGATCCCGAAATTTTGATCCCAAAATTTTGACCCCAAAATTTTGACCCCAAAATTTCAACCCCAAAATTTTGATCCCAAAATTTTGATCCCAAAATTTTGATCCCAAAATTTTGACCCCAAAATTTTCACCACAAAATTTTCACCACAAAATTTTGATCCTAAAATTTTGATCCCAAAATTTTGATCCCAAAATTTTGACCCCAAAATTTTGACCCCAAAATTTTGATCCTAAAATTTTGATCCCAAAATTTTGATCCCAAAATTTTCACCCCAAAATTTTCACCCCAAAATTTTGATCCCAAAATTTTGACCCCAAAATTTTTACCCCAAAATTTCGACCCCAAAATTTTGATCCCAAAATTTTGATCCTAAAATTTTGATCCCAAAATTTTGATCCCAAAATCTTGACCCCAAAATTTTGATCCCAAAATTTTCACCCCAAAATTTTGATCCCAAAATTTTCACCCCAAAATTTTCACCCCAAAATTTTGATCCCAAAATTTTGACCCCAAAATTTCGACCCCAAAATTTTGATCCCAAAGTTTTGATCCTAAAATTTTGATCCCAAAATTTTGATCCCAAAATTTTCACCCCAAAATTTTGACCCCAAAATTTTGACCCCAAAATTTTGATCCTAAAATATTGATCCCAAAATTTTGATCCCAAAATTTTCACCCCAAAATTTTGATCCCAAAATTTTGACCCCAAAATTTTTACCCCAAAATTTTGATCCTAAAATATTGATCCCAAAATTTTGATCCCAAAATTTTCACCCCAAAATTTTGATCCCAAAATTTTGACCCAAAATTTTGACCCCAAAATTTCGACCCCAAAATTTTGATCCCAAAATTTTGATCCCAAAATTTTGATCCCAAAATTTTGACCCCAAAATCTTGACCCCAAAATTTTGATCCTAAAATTTTGATCCCAAAATTTTGACCCCAAAATTTTGACCCCAAAATTTTGATCCTAAAATTTTGATCCCAAAATTTTGATCCCAAAATTTTCACCCCAAAATTTTCACCCCAAAATTTTGATCCCAAAATTTTGACCCCAAAATTTTTACCCCAAAATTTCGACCCCAAAATTTTGATCCCAAAATTTTGATCCTAAAATTTTGATCCCAAAATTTTGATCCCAAAATCTTGACCCCAAAATTTTGATCCCAAAATTTTCACCCCAAAATTTTGACCCCAAAATTTTGATCCTAAAATTTTGATCCCAAAATTTTGATCCCAAAATCTTGACCCCAAAATTTTGATCCTAAAATTTTGATCCCAAAATTTTGATCCCAAAATTTTGACCCCAAAATTTTGACCCCAAAATTTCGACCCCAAAATTTTGATCCCAAAATTTTGATCCTAAAATTTTGATCCCAAAATTTTGATCCCAAAATTTTCACCCCAAAATTTTGACCCCAAAATTTTGATCCCAAAATTTTCACCCCAAAATTTTGATCCCAAAATTTTCACCCCAAAATTTTGATCCCAAAATTTTCACCCAAAAATTTTGACCCCAAAATTTTGATCCTAAAATTTTGATCCCAAAATTTTGATCCCAAAATTTTCACCCCAAAATTTTGATCCCAAAATTTTCACCCCAAAATTTTGACCCCAAAATTTTGATCCCAAAATTTTTACCCCAAAATTTTGAACCCAAAATTTCGACCCCAAAATTTTCACCCCAAAATTTTGATCCCAAAATTTTCACCCCAAAATTTTGACCCCAAAATTTCGACCCCAAAATTTTGATCCCAAAATTTTCACCCAAAATTTTGATCCCAAAATTTTCACCCAAAATTTTGATCCCAAAATTTTCACCCCAAAATTTTGACCCCAAAATTTTGATCCCAAAATTTTGATCCCAAAATTTTGACCCCATAATTTTGACCCCAAAATTTCGACCCCATAATTTTGATCTCAAAATTTTCACCCAAAATTTTGATCCCAAAATTTTCACCCCAAAATTTTGACCCCAAAATTTTGATCCCAAAATTTTCACCCCAAAATTTTGACCCCAAAGTTTCGACCCCAAAATTTTGATCCCAAAATTTTCACCCAAAATTTTGATCCCAAAATTTTCACCCAAAATTTTGATCCCAAAATTTTCACCCCAAAATTTTGACCCCAAAATTTCGACCCCAAAATTTTGATCCCAAAATTTTGATCCTAAAATTTTGATCCCAAAATTTTGATCCCAAAATTTTCACCCCAAAATTTTGACCCCAAAATTTTGATCCCAAAATTTTCACCCCGAAATTTTGATCCAAAATTTTCACCCCAAAATTTTGATCCCAAAATTTTCACCCCAAAATTTTGATCCCAAAATTTTCACCCCAAAATTTTGATCCCAAAATTTTCACCCCAAAATTTTGATCCCAAAATTTTCACCCAAAAATTTTGACCCCAAAATTTTGATCCTAAAATTTTGATCCCAAAATTTTGATCCCAAAATTTTCACCCCAAAATTTTGATCCCAAAATTTTCACCCCAAAATTTTGACCCCAAAATATTGACCCATTTTGACCCCAAATTTTGATCCCAAAATTTTCACCCCAAAATTTTCACCCCAAAATTTCGACCCCAAAATTTTGATCCCAAAGTTTTGATCCTAAAATTTTGATCCCAAAATTTTGATCCCAAATTTCACCCCAAAATTTTGACCCCAAAATTTTGACCCCAAAATTTTGATCCTAAAATATTGATCCCAAAATTTTGATCCCAAAATTTTCACCCCAAAATTTTGATCCCAAAATTTTGACCCCAAAATTTTTACCCCAAAATTTTGATCCTAAAATATTGATCACAAAATTTTGATCCCAAAATTTTCACCCCAAAATTTTGATCCCAAAATTTTGACCCCAAAATTTTGACCCCAAAATTTCGACCCCAAAATTTTGATCCCAAAATTTTGATCCCAAAATTTTGATCCCAAAATTTTGACCCCAAAATCTTGACCCCAAAATTTTGATCCTAAAATTTTGATCCCAAAATTTTAATCCAAAATTTTGACCCCAAAATTTTGACCCCAAAATTTTGATCCTAAAATTTTGATCCCAAAATTTTGATCCCAAAATTTTCACCCCAAAATTTTCACCCCAAAATTTTGATCCCAAAATTTTGACCCCAAAATTTTTACCCCAAAATTTCGACCCCAAAATTTTGATCCCAAAATTTTGATCCTAAAATTTTGATCCCAAAATTTTGATCCCAAAATCTTGACCCCAAAATTTTGATCCCAAAATTTTCACCCCAAAATTTTGACCCCAAAATTTTGATCCTAAAATTTTGATCCCAAAATTTTGATCCCAAAATCTTGACCCCAAAATTTTGATCCTAAAATTTTGATCCCAAAATTTTGATCCCAAAATTTTGACCCCAAAATTTTGACCCCAAAATTTCGACCCCAAAATTTTGATCCCAAAATTTTGATCCTAAAATTTTGATCCCAAAATTTTGATCCCAAAATTTTCACCCCAAAATTTTGACCCCAAAATTTTGATCCCAAAATTTTCACCCCAAAATTTTGATCCCAAAATTTTCACCCCAAAATTTTGATCCCAAAATTTTCACCCAAAAATTTTGACCCCAAAATTTTGATCCTAAAATTTTGATCCCAAAATTTTGATCCCAAAATTTTCACCCCAAAATTTTGATCCCAAAATTTTCACCCCAAAATTTTGACCCCAAAATTTTGATCCCAAAATTTTTACCCCAAAATTTTGAACCCAAAATTTCGACCCCAAAATTTTCACCCCAAAATTTTGATCCCAAAATTTTCACCCCAAAATTTTGACCCCAAAATTTCGACCCCAAAATTTTGATCCCAAAATTTTCACCCAAAATTTTGATCCCAAAATTTTCACCCAAAATTTTGATCCCAAAATTTTCACCCCAAAATTTTGACCCCAAAATTTTGATCCCAAAATTTTGATCCCAAAATTTTGACCCCATAATTTTGACCCCAAAATTCGACCCCATAATTTTGATCTCAAAATTTTCACCCCAAAATTTTGATCCCAAAATTTTCACCCCAAAATTTTGACCCCAAAATTTTGATCCCAAATTTTCACCCCAAAATTTTGACCCCAAAGTTTCGACCCCAAAATTTTGATCCCAAAATTTTCACCCAAAATTTTGATCCCAAAATTTTCACCCAAAATTTTGATCCCAAAATTTTCACCCCAAAATTTTGACCCCAAAATTTCGACCCCAAAATTTTGATCCCAAAATTTTGATCCTAAAATTTTGATCCCAAAATTTTGATCCCAAAATTTTGATCCCAAAATTTTCACCCCAAAATTTTGATCCCAAATTTTCACCCCAAAATTTTGATCCCAAAATTTTCACCCCAAAATTTTGATCCAAAATTTTCACCCCAAAATTTTGATCCCAAAATTTTCACCCCAAAATTTTGATCCCAAAATTTTCACCCCAAAATTTTGATCCCAAAATTTTCACCCCAAAATTTTGATCCCAAAATTTTCACCCAAAAATTTTGACCCCAAAATTTTGATCCTAAAATTTTGATCCCAAAATTTTGATCCCAAAATTTTCACCCCAAAATTTTGATCCCAAAATTTTCACCCCAAAATTTTGACCCCAAAATATTGACCCATTTTGACCCCAAAATTTTGATCCCAAAATTTTCACCCCAAAATTTTCACCCCAAAATTTTCACCCCAAAATTTTCACCCCAAAATTTTGATCCCAAAATTTTCACCCCAAAATTTTGATCCTAAAATTTTGATCCCAAAATTTTAATCCCAAAATTTTCACCCCAAAATTTTGATCCCAAAATTTTCACCCCAAAATTTTGATACCAAAATTTTCACCCAAAAATTTTGACCCCAAAATTTTGATCCCAAAATTTTGATCCCAAAATTTTCACCCCAAAATTTTGATCCCAAAATTTTCACCCAAAATTTTGATCCCAAAATTTTCACCCCAAAATTTTGATCCCAAAATTTTCACCCCAAAATTTTGATCCCAAAATTTTCACCCCAAAATTTTGATCCCAAAATTTTCACCCCAAAATTTTGATCCCAAAATTTTCACCCAAAAATTTTGACCCCAAAATTTTGATCCTAAAATTTTGATCCCAAAATTTTGATCCCAAAATTTTCACCCCAAAATTTTGATCCAAAATTTTCACCCCAAAATTTTGACCCCAAAATATTGACCCATTTTGACCCCAAAATTTTGATCCCAAAATTTTCACCCCAAAATTTTCACCCCAAAATTTTCACCCCAAAATTTTCACCCCAAAATTTTGATCCCAAAATTTTCACCCCAAAATTTTGATCCTAAAATTTTGATCCCAAAATTTTAATCCCAAAATTTTCACCCCAAAATTTTGATCCCAAAATTTTCACCCCAAAATTTTGATACCAAAATTTTCACCCAAAAATTTTGACCCCAAAATTTTGATCCTAAAATTTTGATCCCAAAATTTTGATCCCAAAATTTTCACCCCAAAATTTTGATCCCAAAATTTTGACCCCAAAATTTTGACCCCAAAATATTGACCCCAAAATTTTGACCCCAAAATTTTAACCCCAAAATTTTGACCCCAAAATTTTGACCCCAAAATTTTGACCCCAAAATTTCGACCCCAAAATTTTGATCCCAAAATTTTGATCCTAAAATTTTGATCCCAAAATTTTGATCCCAAAATTTTCACCCCAAAATTTTGACCCCAAAATTTTGATCCCAAAATTTTGACCCCAAAATTTTGATCCCAAAATTTTCACCCCAAAATTTTGATCCCAAAATTTTCACCCCAAAATTTTGATCCCAAAATTTTCACCCAAAAATTTTGACCCCAAAATTTTGATCCTAAAATTTTGATCCCAAAATTTTGATCACAAAATTTTCACCCCAAAATTTTGATCCCAAAATTTTCACCCCAAAATTTTGACCCCAAAATTTTGATCCCAAAATTTTTACCCCAAAATTTTCACCCCAAAATTTTGACCCCAAAATTTTAACCCCAAATTTTGACCCCAAAATTTTGACCCCCAAAATTTCGACCCCCAAAATTTTGATCCTAAAATTTTGATCCCAAAATTTTGATCCCAAAATTTTTACCCCAAAATTTTCACCCCAAAATGTTGACCCCAAAATTTTAACCCCAAAATTTTGATCCAAAATTTTCACCCCAAAATTTTGACCCCAAAATTTTGACCCCAAAATTTCGACCCCAAAATTTTGATCCTAAAATTTTGATCCCAAAATTTTCACCCCAAAATTTTCACCCCAAAATTTTGACCCCAAAATTTTAACCCCAAAATTTTGATCCCAAAATTTTCACCCCAAATTTTCACCCCAAAATTTTGATCCCAAAATTTTCACCCCAAAATTTTGATCCTAAAATTTTGATCCCAAAATTTTGATCCCAAAATTTTCAACCCAAAATTTTCACCCCAAAATTTTGATCCTAAAATTTTGATCCCAAAATTTTGATCCCAAAATTTTCACCCCAAAATTTTGATCCTAAAATTTTGATCCCAAAATTTTGATACCAAAATTTTCACCCAAAAATTTTGACAAAATTTTGATCCTAAAATTTTGATCCCAAAATTTTGATCCCAAAATTTTCACCCCAAAATTTTGATCCCAAAATTTTGACCCCAAAATTTTGACCCCAAAATATTGACCCCAAAATTTTGACCCCAAAATTTTAACCCCAAAATTTTGACCCCAAAATTTTGACCCCAAAATTTTGACCCCAAAATTTCGACCCCAAAATTTTGATCCCAAAATTTTGATCCTAAAATTTTGATCCCAAAATTTTGATCCCAAAATTTTCACCCCAAAATTTTGACCCCAAAATTTTGATCCCAAAATTTTCACCCCAAAATTTTGATCCCAAAATTTTCACCCCAAAATTTTGATCCCAAAATTTTCACCCAAAAATTTTGACCCCAAAATTTTGATCCTAAAATTTTGATCCCAAAATTTTGATCACAAAATTTTCACCCCAAAATTTTGATCCCAAAATTTTCACCCCAAAATTTTGACCCCAAAATTTTGATCCCAAAATTTTTACCCCAAAATTTTCACCCCAAAATTTTGACCCCAAAATTTTAACCCCAAAATTTTGACCCCAAAATTTTGACCCCAAAATTTCGACCCCAAAATTTTGATCCCAAAATCTTGACCCCAAAATTTTGATCCTAAAATTTTGATCCCAAAATTTTGATCCCAAAATTTTTACCCCAAAATTTTCACCCCAAAATGTTGACCCCAAAATTTTAACCCCAAAATTTTGACCCCAAAATTTCGACCCCAAAATTTTGATCCTAAAATTTTGATCCCAAAATTTTGATCCCAAAATTTTCACCCCAAAATTTTGACCCCAAAATTTTGATCCCAAAATTTTCACCCCAAAATTTTGATCCCAAAATTTTCACCCCAAAATTTTGACCCCAAAATTTCGACCCCAAAATTTTTACCAAAATTTTGATCCCAAAATTTTGATCCCAAAATCTTGACCCCAAAATTTTGATCCCAAAATTTTCACCCCAAAATTTTGACACCAAAATTTTGATCCTAAAATTTTGATCCCAAAATTTTGATCCCCAAATTTTGACCCCAAAATTTTGATCCCAAAATTTTCACCCCAAAATTTTGATCCCAAAATTTTGACCCCAAAATTTTGACCCCAAAATTTTGATCCCAAAATTTTCACCCCAAAATTTTGACCCCAAAATTTTGATCCAAAAATTTTGATCCCAAACTTTTCACCCCAAAATTTTGATCCCAAAATTTTCACCCCAAAATTTTGATCCCAAAATTTTCACCCCAAAATTTTGATCCCAAAATTTTCACCCCAAAATTTTGACCCCAAAATTTCGACCCCAAAATTTTGATCCCAAAATTTTGATCCTAAAATTTTGATCCCAAAATTTTGATCCCAAAATTTTCACCCCAAAATTTTGATCCCAAAATTTTCACCCCAAAATTTTCACCCCAAAATTTTGATCCCAAAATTTTCACCCCAAAATTTTGACCCCAAAATTTCGACCCCAAAATTTTGATCCCAAAGTTTTGATCCTAAAATTTTGATCCCAAAATTTTGATCCCAAAATTTTCACCCCAAAATTTTGACCCCAAAATTTTGACCCCAAAATTTTGATCCTAAAATATTGATCCCAAAATTTTGATCCCAAAATTTTGACCCCAAAAATTTTGATCCCAAAATTTTGACCCCAAAATTTTTACCCCAAAATTTTGATCCTAAATATTGATCCCAAAATTTTGATCCCAAAATTTTCACCCCAAAATTTTGATCCCGAAATTTTGATCCCAAAATTTTGACCCCAAAATTTTTGACCCCAAAATTTCGACCCCAAAATTTTGATCCCAAAATTTTGATCCCAAAATTTTGATCCCAAAATTTTGACCCCAAAATTTTCACCACAAAATTTTCACCACAAAATTTTGATCCTAAAATTTTGATCCCAAAATTTTGATCCCAAAATTTTGACCCCAAAATTTTGACCCCAAAATTTTGATCCTAAAATTTTGATCCCAAAATTTTGATCCCAAAATTTTCACCCCAAAATTTTCACCCCAAAATTTTGATCCCAAAATTTTGACCCCAAAATTTTTACCCCAAAATTTCGACCCCAAAATTTTGATCCCAAAATTTTGATCCTAAAATTTTGATCCCAAAATTTTGATCCCAAAATCTTGACCCCAAAATTTTGATCCCAAAATTTTCACCCCAAAATTTTGATCCCAAAATTTTCACCCCAAAATTTTCACCCCAAAATTTTGATCCCAAAATTTTGACCCCAAAATTTCGACCCCAAAATTTTGATCCCAAAGTTTTGATCCTAAAATTTTGATCCCAAAATTTTGATCCCAAAATTTTCACCCCAAAATTTTGATCCCAAAATTTTCACCCCAAAATTTTGATCCCAAAATTTTCACCCCAAAATTTTGACCCCAAAATTTCGACCCCAAAATTTTGATCCCAAAATTTTGATCCTAAAATTTTGATCCCAAAATTTTGATCCCAAAATTTTGATCCCAAAATTTTCACCCCAAAATTTTGATCCCAAAATTTTCACCCCAAAATTTTGATCCCAAAATTTTCACCCCAAAATTTTGATCCCAAAATTTTCACCCCAAAATTTTCACCCCAAAATTTTGATCCCAAAATTTTCACCCCAAAATTTTGATCAAAAAATTTTCACCCCAAAATTTTGATCCCAAAATTTTCACCCAAAAATTTTGACCCCAAAATTTTGATCCTAAAATTTTGATCCCAAAATTTTGATCCCAAAATTTTCACCCCAAAATTTTGATCCCAAAATTTTCACCCCAAAATTTTGACCCCAAAATATTGACCCATTTTGACCCCAAAATTTTGATCCCAAAATTTTCACCCCAAAATTTTCACCCCAAAATTTTCACCCCAAAATTTTGATCCCAAAATTTTCACCCCAAAATTTTGATTATAAAATTTTGATCCCAAAATTTTAATCCCAAAATTTTCACCCCAAAATTTTGATCCCAAAATTTTCACCCCAAAATTTTGATACCAAAATTTTCACCCAAAAATTTTGACCCCAAAATTTTGATCCTAAAATTTTGATCCCAAAATTTTGATCCCAAAATTTTCACCCCAAAATTTTGATCCCAAAATTTTGACCCCAAAATTTTGACCCCAAAATATTGACCCCCAAAATTTTGACCCCAAAATTTTAACCCCAAAATTTTGACCCCAAAATTTTGACCCCAAAATTTTGACCCCAAAATTTCGACCCCAAAATTTTGATCCCAAAATTTTGATCCTAAAATTTTGATCACAAAATTTTCACCCCAAAATTTTGATCCCAAAATTTTCACCCCAAAATTTTGACCCCAAAATTTTGATCCCAAAATTTTTACCCCAAAATTTTCACCCCAAAATTTTGACCCCAAAATTTTAACCCCAAAATTTTGACCCCAAAATTTTGACCCCAAAATTTCGACCCCAAAATTTTGATCCTAAAATTTTGATCCCAAAATTTTGATCCCAAAATTTTTACCCCAAAATTTTCACCCCAAAATGTTGACCCCAAAATTTTAACCCCAAAATTTTGATCCCAAAATTTTGACCCCAAAATTTTGACCCCAAAATTTTGACCCCAAAATTTCGACCCCAAAATTTTGATCCTAAAATTTTGATCCCAAAATTTTCACCCCAAAATTTTGACCCCAAAATTTTGATCCCAAAATTTTCACCACAAAATTTTGATCCCAAAATTTTCACCCCAAAATTTTGATCCCAAAATTTTCACCCAAAAATTTTGACCCCAAAATTTTGATCCTAAAATTTTGATCCCAAAATTTTGATCACAAAATTTTCACCCCAAAATTTTGATCCCAAAATTTTCACCCCAAAATTTTGACCCCAAAATTTTGATCCCAAAATTTTTACCCCAAAATTTTCACCCCAAAATTTTGACCCCAAAATTTTAACCCCAAAATTTTGACCCCAAAATTTTGACCCCAAAATTTCGACCCCAAAATTTTGATCCCAAAATCTTGACCCCAAAATTTTGATCCTAAAATTTTGATCCCAAAATTTTGATCCCAAAATTTTTACCCCAAAATTTTCACCCCAAAATGTTGACCCCAAAATTTTAACCCCAAAATTTTGACCCCAAAATTTCGACCCCAAAATTTTGATCCTAAAATTTTGATCCCAAAATTTTGATCCCAAAATTTTCACCCCAAAATTTTGATCCCAAAATTTTCACCCAAAAATTTTGACCCCAAAATTTTGATCCCAAAATTTTTACCCCAAAATTTTCACCCCAAAATTTTGACCCCAAAATTTTAACCCCAAAATTTTGACCCCAAAATTTTGACCCCAAAATTTCGACCCCAAAATTTTGATCCCAAAATCTTGACCCCAAAATTTTGATCCTAAAATTTTGATCCCAAAATTTTGATCCCAAAATTTTTACCCCAAAATTTTCACCCCAAAATGTTGACCCCAAAATTTTAACCCCAAAATTTTGACCCCAAAATTTCGACCCCAAAATTTTGATCCTAAAATTTTGATCCCAAAATTTTGATCCCAAAATTTTCACCCCAAAATTTTGATCCCAAAATTTTCACCCAAAAATTTTGACCCCAAAATTTTGATCCTAAAATTTTGATCCCAAAATTTTGATCCCAAAATTTTCACCCCAAAATTTTGATCCCAAAATTTTCACCCCAAAATTTTGACCCCAAAATTTTGATCCCAAAATTTTTACCCCAAAATTTTGAACCCAAAATTTCGACCCCAAAATTTTCACCCCAAAATTTTGATCCCAAAATTTTCACCCCAAAATTTTGACCCCAAAATTTCGACCCCAAAATTTTGATCCCAAAATTTTCACCCAAAATTTTGATCCCAAAATTTTCACCCAAAATTTTGATCCCAAAATTTTCACCCCAAAATTTTGACCCCAAAATTTTGATCCCAAAATTTTGATCCCAAAATTTTGACCCCATAATTTTGACCCCAAAATTTCGACCCCATAATTTTGATCTCAAAATTTTCACCCAAAATTTTGATCCCAAAATTTTCACCCCAAAATTTTGACCCCAAAATTTTGATCCCAAAATTTTCACCCCAAAATTTTGACCCCAAAGTTTCGACCCCAAAATTTTGATCCCAAAATTTTCACCCAAAATTTTGATCCCAAAATTTTCACCCAAAATTTTGATCCCAAAATTTTCACCCCAAAATTTTGACCCCAAAATTTCGACCCCAAAATTTTGATCCCAAAATTTTGATCCTAAAATTTTGATCCCAAAATTTTGATCCCAAAATTTTCACCCCAAAATTTTGACCCCAAAATTTTGATCCCAAAATTTTCACCCCGAAATTTTGATCCCAAAATTTTCACCCCAAAATTTTGATCCCAAAATTTTCACCCCAAAATTTTGATCCCAAAATTTTCACCCCAAAATTTTGATCCCAAAATTTTCACCCCAAAATTTTGATCCCAAAATTTTCACCCAAAAATTTTGACCCCAAAATTTTGATCCTAAAATTTTGATCCCAAAATTTTGATCCCAAAATTTTCACCCCAAAATTTTGATCCCAAAATTTTCACCCCAAAATTTTGACCCCAAAATATTGACCCATTTTGACCCCAAAATTTTGATCCCAAAATTTTCACCCCAAAATTTTCACCCCAAAATTTCGACCCCAAAATTTTGATCCCAAAGTTTTGATCCTAAAATTTTGATCCCAAAATTTTGATCCCAAAATTTTCACCCCAAAATTTTGACCCCAAAATTTTGACCCCAAAATTTTGACCCCAAAATTTTGATCCTAAAATATTGATCCCAAAATTTTGATCCCAAAATTTTCACCCCAAAATTTTGATCCCAAAATTTTGACCCCAAAATTTTTACCCCAAAATTTTGATCCTAAAATATTGATCACAAAATTTTGATCCCAAAATTTTCACCCCAAAATTTTGATCCCAAAATTTTGACCCCAAAATTTTGACCCCAAAATTTCGACCCCAAAATTTTGATCCCAAAATTTTGATCCCAAAATTTTGATCCCAAAATTTTGACCCCAAAATCTTGACCCCAAAATTTTGATCCTAAAATTTTGATCCCAAAATTTTAATCCAAAATTTTGACCCCAAAATTTTGACCCCAAAATTTTGATCCTAAAATTTTGATCCCAAAATTTTCACCCCAAAATTTTCACCCCAAAATTTTGATCCCAAAATTTTGACCCCAAAATTTTTACCCCAAAATTTCGACCCCAAAATTTTGATCCCAAAATTTTGATCCTAAAATTTTGATCCCAAAATTTTGATCCCAAAATCTTGACCCCAAAATTTTGATCCCAAAATTTTCACCCCAAAATTTTGACCCCAAAATTTTGATCCTAAAATTTTGATCCCAAAATTTTGATCCCAAAATCTTGACCCCAAAATTTTGATCCTAAAATTTCGATCCCAAAATTTTGATCCCAAAATTTTGACCCCAAAATTTTGACCCCAAAATTTCGACCCCAAAATTTTGATCCCAAAATTTTGATCCTAAAATTTTGATCCCAAAATTTTGATCCCAAAATTTTCACCCCAAAATTTTGACCCCAAAATTTTGATCCCAAAATTTTCACCCCAAAATTTTGATCCCAAAATTTTCACCCCAAAATTTTGATCCCAAAATTTTCACCCAAAAATTTTGACCCCAAAATTTTGATCCTAAAATTTTGATCCCAAAATTTTGATCCCAAAATTTTCACCCCAAAATTTTGATCCCAAAATTTTCACCCCAAAATTTTGACCCCAAAATTTTGATCCCAAAATTTTTACCCCAAAATTTTGAACCCAAAATCTCGACCCCAAAATTTTCACCCCAAAATTTTGATCCCAAAATTTTCACCCCAAAATTTTGACCCCAAAATTTCGACCCCAAAATTTTGATCCCAAAATTTTCACCCAAAATTTTGATCCCAAAATTTTCACCCAAAATTTTGATCCCAAAATTTTCACCCCAAAATTTTGACCCCAAAATTTTGATCCCAAAATTTTGATCCCAAAATTTTGACCCCATAATTTTGACCCCAAAATTTCGACCCCATAATTTTGATCTCAAAATTTTCACCCAAAATTGTGATCCCAAAATTTTGACCCCAAAATTTTGACCCCAAAATTTCGACCCCAAAATTTTGATCCCAAAATTTTGATCCTAAAATTTTGATCCCAAAATTTTGATCCCAAAATTTTCACCCCAAAATTTTGACCCCAAAATTTTGATCCCAAAATTTTCACCCCAAAATTTTGATCCCAAAATTTTCACCCCAAAATTTTGATCCCAAAATTTTGACCCCAAAATTTTGACCCCAAAATTTCGACCCCAAAATTTTGATCCCAAAATTTTGATCCTAAAATTTTGATCCCAAAATTTTGATCCCAAAATTTTCACCCCAAAATTTTGACCCCAAAATTTTGATCCCAAAATTTTCACCCCAAAATTTTGATCCCAAAATTTTCACCCCAAAATTTTGATCCCAAAATTTTCACCCAAAAATTTTGACCCCAAAATTTTGATCCTAAAATTTTGATCCCAAAATTTTGATCCCAAAATTTTCACCCCAAAATTTTGATCCCAAAATTTTCACCCCAAAATTTTGACCCCAAAATTTTGATCCCAAAATTTTTACCCCAAAATTTTGAACCCAAAATCTCGACCCCAAAATTTTCACCCCAAAATTTTGATCCCAAAATTTTCACCCCAAAATTTTGACCCCAAAATTTCGACCCCAAAATTTTGATCCCAAAATTTTCACCCAAAATTTTGATCCCAAAATTTTCACCCAAAATTTTGATCCCAAAATTTTCACCCCAAAATTTTGACCCCAAAATTTTGATCCCAAAATTTTGATCCCAAAATTTTGACCCCATAATTTTGACCCCAAAATTTCGACCCCATAATTTTGATCTCAAAATTTTCACCCAAAATTGTGATCCCAAAATTTTCACCCCAAAATTTTGACCCCAAAATTTTGATCCCAAAATTTTCACCCCAAAATTTTGACCCCAAAGTTTCGACCCCAAAATTTTGATCCCAAAATTTTCACCCAAAATTTTGATCCCAAAATTTTCACCCAAAATTTTGATCCCAAAATTTTCACCCCAAAATTTTGACCCCAAAATTTCGACCCCAAAATTTTGATCCCAAAATTTTGATCCTAAAATTTTGATCCCAAAATTTTGATCCCAAAATTTTGATCCCAAAATTTTCACCCCAAAATTTTGATCCCAAAATTTTCACCCCAAAATTTTGATCCCAAAATTTTCACCAAAAAATTTTGATCCCAAAATTTTCACCCCAAAATTTTGATCCCAAAATTTTCACCCCAAAATTTTGATCCCAAAATTTTCACCCCAAAATTTTGATCCCAAAATTTTCACCCAAAAATTTTGACCCCAAAATTTTGATCCTAAAATTTTGATCCCAAAATTTTGATCCCAAAATTTTCACCCCAAAATTTTGATCCCAAAATTTTCACCCCAAAATTTTGACCCCAAAATATTGACCCATTTTGACCCCAAAATTTTGATCCCAAAATTTTCACCCCAAAATTTTCACCCCAAAATTTTCACCCCAAAATTTTCACCCCAAAATTTTGATCCCAAAATTTTCACCCCAAAATTTTGATCCTAAAATTTTGATCCCAAAATTTTAATCCCAAAATTTTCACCCCAAAATTTTGATCCCAAAATTTTCACCCCAAAATTTTGATACCAAAATTTTCACCCAAAAATTTTGACCCCAAAATTTTGATCCTAAAATTTTGATCCCAAAATTTTGATCCCAAAATTTTCACCCCAAAATTTTGATCCCAAAATTTTGACCCCAAAATTTTGACCCCAAAATATTGACCCCAAAATTTTGACCCCAAAATTTTAACCCCAAAATTTTGACCCCAAAATTTTGACCCCAAAATTTTGATCCCAAAATTTCGACCCCAAAATTTTGATCCCAAAATTTTGATCCTAAAATTTTGATCCCAAAATTTTGATCCCAAAATTTTGACCCCAAAATTTTGACCCCAAAATTTTGATCCCAAAATTTTGACCCCAAAATTTTGATCCCAAAATTTTCACCCCAAAATTTTGATCCCAAAATTTTCACCCAAAAATTTTGACCCCAAAATTTTGATCCTAAAATTTTGATCCCAAAATTTTGATCACAAAATTTTCACCCCAAAATTTTGATCCCAAAATTTTCACCCCAAAATTTTGACCCCAAAATTTTGATCCCAACATTTTTACCCCAAAATTTTCACCCCAAAATTTTGACCCCAAAATTTTAACCCCAAAATTTTGACCCCAAAATTTTGACCCCAAAATTTCGACCCCAAAATTTTGATCCTAAAATTTTGATCCCAAAATTTTGATCCCAAAATTTTTACCCCAAAATTTTCACCCCAAAATGTTGACCCCAAAATTTTAACCCCAAAATTTTGATCCCAAAATTTTCACCCCAAAATTTTGACCCCAAAATTTTGACCCCAAAATTTCGACCCCAAAATTTTGATCCTAAAATTTTGATCCCAAAATTTTCACCCCAAAATTTTCACCCCAAAATTTTGACCCCAAAATTTTAACCCCAAAATTTTGATCCCAAAATTTTCACCCCAAAATTTTCACCCCAAAATTTTCACCCAAAAATTTTGACCCCAAAATTTTGATCCTAAAATTTTGATCCCAAAATTTTGATCCCAAAATTTTCACCCCAAAATTTTGATCCCAAAATTTTGACCCCAAAATTTTGACCCCAAAATATTGACCCCAAAATTTTGACCCCAAAATTTTAACCCCAAAATTTTGACCCCAAAATTTTGACCCCAAAATTTCGACCCCAAAATTTTGATCCCAAAATTTTGATCCTAAAATTTTGATCCCAAAATTTTGATCCCAAAATTTTCACCCCAAAATTTTCACCCCAAAATTTTGATCCCAAAATTTAACCCCAAAATTTTGATCCCAAAATTTTCACCCCAAAATTTTGATCCCAAAATTTTCACCCAAAAATTTTGACCCCAAAATTTTGATCCTAAAATTTTGATCCCAAAATTTTGATCACAAAATTTTCACCCCAAAATTTTGATCCCAAAATTTTCACCCCAAAATTTTGACCCCAAAATTTTGATCCCAAAATTTTTACCCCAAAATTTTCACCCCAAAATTTTGACCCCAAAATTTTAACCCCAAAATTTTGACCCCAAAATTTTGACCCCAAAATTTCGACCCCAAAATTTTGATCCCAAAATCTTGACCCCAAAATTTTGATCCTAAAATTTTGATCCCAAAATTTTGATCCCAAAATTTTTACCCCAAAATTTTCACCCCAAAATGTTGACCCCAAAATTTTAACCCCAAAATTTTGACCCCAAAATTTCGACCCCAAAATTTTGATCCTAAAATTTTGATCCCAAAATTTTGATCCCAAAATTTTCACCCCAAAATTTTGACCCCAAAATTTTGATCCCAAAATTTTCACCCCAAAATTTTGATCCCAAAATTTTCACCCCAAAATTTTGACCCCAAAATTTCGACCCCAAAATTTTTACCAAAATTTTGATCCCAAAATTTTGATCCCAAAATCTTGACCCCAAAATTTTGATCCCAAAATTTTCACCCCAAAATTTTGACACCAAAATTTTGATCCTAAAATTTTGATCCCAAAATTTTGATCCCAAAATTTTCACCCCAAAATTTTGACCCCAAAATTTTGATCCTAAAATTTTGATCCCAAAATTTTGATCCCAAAATTTACACCCCAAAATTTTGATCCCAAAATTTTGACCCCAAAATTTTGACCCCAAAATATTGACCCCAAAATTTTGACCCCAAAATTTTAACCCCAAAATTTTGACCCCAAAATTTTGACCCCAAAATTTTGACCCCAAAATTTCGACCCCAAAATTTTGATCCCAAAATTTTGATCCTAAAATTTTGATCCCAAAATTTTGATCCCAAAATTTTCACCCCAAAATTTTGACCCCAAAATTTTGATCCCAAAATTTTCACCCCAAAATTTTGATCCCAAAATTTTCACCCCAAAATTTTGATCCCAAAATTTTCACCCAAAAATTTTGACCCCAAAATTTTGATCCTAAAATTTTGATCCCAAAATTTTGATCACAAAATTTTCACCCCAAAATTTTGATCCCAAAATTTTCACCCCAAAATTTTGACCCCAAATTTTGATCCCAAAATTTTTACCCCAAAATTTTCACCCCAAAATTTTGACCCCAAAATTTTAACCCCAAAATTTTGACCCCAAAATTTTGACCCCAAAATTTCGACCCCAAAATTTTGATCCCAAAATCTTGACCCCAAAATTTTGATCCTAAAATTTTGATCCCAAAATTTTGATCCCAAAATTTTTACCCCAAAATTTTCACCCCAAAATGTTGACCCCAAAATTTTAACCCCAAAATTTTGACCCCAAAATTTCGACCCCAAAATTTTGATCCTAAAATTTTGATCCCAAAATTTTGATCCCAAAATTTTCACCCCAAAATTTTGATCCCAAAATTTTCACCCAAAAATTTTGACCCCAAAATTTTGATCCCAAAATTTTTACCCCAAAATTTTCACCCCAAAATTTTGACCCCAAAATTTTAACCCCAAAATTTTGACCCCAAAATTTTGACCCCAAAATTTCGACCCCAAAATTTTGATCCCAAAATCTTGACCCCAAAATTTTGATCCTAAAATTTTGATCCCAAAATTTTGATCCCAAAATTTTTACCCCAAAATTTTCACCCCAAAATGTTGACCCCAAAATTTTAACCCCAAAATTTTGACCCCAAAATTTCGACCCCAAAATTTTGATCCTAAAATTTTGATCCCAAAATTTTGATCCCAAAATTTTCACCCCAAAATTTTGATCCCAAAATTTTCACCCAAAAATTTTGACCCCAAAATTTTGATCCTAAAATTTTGATCCCAAAATTTTGATCCCAAAATTTTCACCCCAAAATTTTGATCCCAAAATTTTCACCCCAAAATTTTGACCCCAAAATTTTGATCCCAAAATTTTTACCCCAAAATTTTGAACCCAAAATTTCGACCCCAAAATTTTCACCCCAAAATTTTGATCCCAAAATTTTCACCCCAAAATTTTGACCCCAAAATTTCGACCCCAAAATTTTGATCCCAAAATTTTCACCCAAAATTTTGATCCCAAAATTTTCACCCAAATTTTTGATCCCAAAATTTTCACCCCAAAATTTTGACCCCAAAATTTTGATCCCAAAATTTTGATCCCAAAATTTTGACCCCATAATTTTGACCCCAAAATTTCGACCCCATAATTTTGATCTCAAAATTTTCACCCAAAATTTTGATCCCAAAATTTTCACCCCAAAATTTTGACCCCAAAATTTTGATCCCAAAATTTTCACCCCAAAATTTTGACCCCAAAGTTTCGACCCCAAAATTTTGATCCCAAAATTTTCACCCAAAATTTTGATCCCAAAATTTTCACCCAAAATTTTGATCCCAAAATTTTCACCCCAAAATTTTGACCCCAAAATTTCGACCCCAAAATTTTGATCCCAAAATTTTGATCCTAAAATTTTGATCCCAAAATTTTGATCCCAAAATTTTCACCCCAAAATTTTGACCCCAAAATTTTGATCCCAAAATTTTCACCCCGAAATTTTGATTCCAAAATTTTCACCCCAAAATTTTGATCCCAAAATTTTCACCCCAAAATTTTGATCCCAAAATTTTCACCCCAAAATTTTGATCCCAAAATTTTCACCCCAAAATTTTGATCCCAAAATTTTCACCCAAAAATTTTGACCCCAAAATTTTGATCCTAAAATTTTGATCCCAAAATTTTGATCCCAAAATTTTCACCCCAAAATTTTGATCCCAAAATTTTCACCCCAAAATTTTGACCCCAAAATATTGACCCATTTTGACCCCAAAATTTTGATCCCAAAATTTTCACCCCAAAATTTTCACCCCAAAATTTCGACCCCAAAATTTTGATCCCAAAGTTTTGATCCTAAAATTTTGATCCCAAAATTTTGATCCCAAAATTTTCACCCCAAAATTTTGACCCCAAAATTTTGACCCCAAAATTTTGATCCTAAAATATTGATCCCAAAATTTTGATCCCAAAATTTTCACCCCAAAATTTTGATCCCAAAATTTTGACCCCAAAATTTTTACCCCAAAATTTTGATCCTAAAATATTGATCACAAAATTTTGATCCCAAAATTTTCACCCCAAAATTTTGATCCCAAAATTTTGACCCCAAAATTTTGACCCCAAAATTTCGACCCCAAAATTTTGATCCCAAAATTTTGATCCCAAAATTTTGATCCCAAAATTTTGACCCCAAAATCTTGACCCCAAAATTTTGATCCTAAAATTTTGATCCCAAAATTTTAATCCAAAATTTTGACCCCAAAATTTTGACCCCAAAATTTTGATCCTAAAATTTTGATCCCAAAATTTTCACCCCAAAATTTTCACCCCAAAATTTTGATCCCAAAATTTTGACCCCAAAATTTTTACCCCAAAATTTCGACCCCAAAATTTTGATCCCAAAATTTTGATCCTAAAATTTTGATCCCAAAATTTTGATCCCAAAATCTTGACCCCAAAATTTTGATCCCAAAATTTTCACCCCAAAATTTTGACCCCAAAATTTTGATCCTAAAATTTTGATCCCAAAATTTTGATCCCAAAATCTTGACCCCAAAATTTTGATCCTAAAATTTTGATCCCAAAATTTTGATCCCAAAATTTTGACCCCAAAATTTTGACCCCAAAATTTCGACCCCAAAATTTTGATCCCAAAATTTTGATCCTAAAATTTTGATCCCAAAATTTTGATCCCAAAATTTTCACCCCAAAATTTTGACCCCAAAATTTTGATCCCAAAATTTTGACCCCAAAATTTTGATCCCAAAATTTTCACCCCAAAATTTTGATCCCAAAATTTTCACCCAAAAATTTTGACCCCAAAATTTTGATCCTAAAATTTTGATCCCAAAATTTTGATCCCAAAATGTTCACCCCAAAATTTTGATCCCAAAATTTTCACCCCAAAATTTTGACCCCAAAATTTTGATCCCAAAATTTTTACCCCAAAATTTTGAACCCAAAATCTCGACCCCAAAATTTTCACCCCAAAATTTTGATCCCAAAATTTTCACCCCAAAATTTTGACCCCAAAATTTCGACCCCAAAATTTTGATCCCAAAATTTTCACCCAAAATTTTGATCCCAAAATTTTCACCCAAAATTTTGATCCCAAAATTTTCACCCCAAAATTTTGACCCCAAAATTTTGATCCCAAAATTTTGATCCCAAAATTTTGACCCCATAATTTTGACCCCAAAATTTCGACCCCATAATTTTGATCTCAAAATTTTCACCCAAAATTTTGATCCCAAAATTTTCACCCCAAAATTTTGACCCCAAAATTTTGATCCCAAAATTTTCACCCCAAAATTTTGACCCCAAAGTTTCGACCCCAAAATTTTGATCCCAAAATTTTCACCCAAAATTTTGATCCCAAAATTTTCACCCAAAATTTTGATCCCAAAATTTTCACCCCAAAATTTTGACCCCAAAATTTCGACCCCAAAATTTTGATCCCAAAATTTTCACCCCAAAATTTTGATCCCAAAATTTTCACCCCAAAATTTTGATCCCAAAATTTTCACCCCAAAATTTTGATCCCAAAATTTTCACCCCAAAATTTTGATCCCAAAATTTTCACCCCAAAATTTTGATCCCAAAATTTTCACCCCAAAATTTTGATCCCAAAATTTTCACCCAAAAATTTTGACCCCAAAATTTTGATCCTAAAATTTTGATCCCAAAATTTTGATCCCAAAATTTTCACCCCAAAATTTTGATCCCAAAATTTTCACCCCAAAATTTTGACCCCAAAATATTGACCCATTTTGACCCCAAAATTTTGATCCCAAAATTTTCACCCCAAAATTTTCACCCCAAAATTTTCACCCCAAAATTTTCACCCCAAAATTTTGATCCCAAAATTTTCACCCCAAAATTTTGATCCTAAAATTTTGATCCCAAAATTTTAATCCCAAAATTTTCACCCCAAAATTTTGATCCCAAAATTTTCACCCCAAAATTTTGATACCAAAATTTTCACCCAAAAATTTTGACCCCAAAATTTTGATCCTAAAATTTTGATCCCAAAATTTTGATCCCAAAATTTTCACCCCAAAATTTTGATCCCAAAATTTTGACCCCAAAATTTTGACCCCAAAATATTGACCCCAAAATTTTGACCCCAAAATTTTAACCCCAAAATTTTGACCCCAAAATTTTGACCCCAAAATTTTGATCCCAAAATTTCGACCCCAAAATTTTGATCCCAAAATTTTGATCCTAAAATTTTGATCCCAAAATTTTGATCCCAAAATTTTCACCCCAAAATTTTGACCCCAAAATTTTGATCCCAAAATTTTGACCCCAAAATTTTGATCCCAAAATTTTCACCCCAAAATTTTGATCCCAAAATTTTCACCCAAAAATTTTGACCCCAAAATTTTGATCCTAAAATTTTGATCCCAAAATTTTGATCCCAAAATTTTCACCCCAAAATTTTGATCCCAAAATTTTCACCCCAAAATTTTGACCCCAAAATTTTGATCCCAAAATTTTTACCCCAAAATTTTGAACCCAAAATCTCGACCCCAAAATTTTCACCCCAAAATTTTGATCCCAAAATTTTCACCCCAAAATTTTGACCCCAAAATTTCGACCCCAAAATTTTGATCCCAAAATTTTCACCCCAAAATTTTGATCCTAAAATTTTGATCCCAAAATTTTGATCCCAAAATTTTCACCCCAAAATTTTGACCCCAAAATTTTGATCCTAAAATTTTGATCCCAAAATTTTGATCCCAAAATTTTCACCCCAAAATTTTGATCCCAAAATTTTGACCCCAAAATTTTGACCCCAAAATATTGACCCCAAAATTTTGACCCCAAAATTTTAACCCCAAAATTTTGACCCCAAAATTTTGACCCCAAAATTTTGACCCCAAAATTTCGACCCCAAAATTTTGATCCCAAAATTTTGATCCTAAAATTTTGATCCCAAAATTTTGATCCCAAAATTTTCACCCCAAAATTTTGACCCCAAAATTTTGATCCCAAAATTTTCACCCCAAAATTTTGATCCCAAAATTTTCACCCCAAAATTTTGATCCCAAAATTTTCACCCAAAAATTTTGACCCCAAAATTTTGATCCTAAAATTTTGATCCCAAAATTTTGATCACAAAATTTTCACCCCAAAATTTTGATCCCAAAATTTTCACCCCAAAATTTTGACCCCAAAATTTTGATCCCAAAATTTTTACCCCAAAATTTTCACCCCAAAATTTTGACCCCAAAATTTTAACCCCAAAATTTTGACCCCAAAATTTTGACCCCAAAATTTCGACCCCAAAATTTTGATCCCAAAATCTTGACCCCAAAATTTTGATCCTAAAATTTTGATCCCAAAATTTTGATCCCAAAATTTTCACCCCAAAATTTTGACCCCAAAATTTTGATCCCAAAATTTTCACCCCAAAATTTTGATCCCAAAATTTTCACCCCAAAATTTTGATCCCAAAATTTTCACCCAAAAATTTTGACCCCAAAATTTTGATCCTAAAATTTTGATCCCAAAATTTTGATCCCAAAATTTTCACCCCAAAATTTTGATCCCAAAATTTTCACCCCAAAATTTTGACCCCAAAATTTTGATCCCAAAATTTTTACCCCAAAATTTTGAACCCAAAATCTCGACCCCAAAATTTTCACCCCAAAATTTTGATCCCAAAATTTTCACCCCAAAATTTTGACCCCAAAATTTCGACCCCAAAATTTTGATCCCAAAATTTTCACCCAAAATTTTGATCCCAAAATTTTCACCCAAAATTTTGATCCCAAAATTTTCACCCCAAAATTTTGACCCCAAAATTTTGATCCCAAAATTTTGATCCCAAAATTTTGACCCCATAATTTTGACCCCAAAATTTCGACCCCATAATTTTGATCTCAAAATTTTCACCCAAAATTTTGATCCCAAAATTTTCACCCCAAAATTTTGACCCCAAAATTTTGATCCCAAAATTTTCACCCCAAAATTTTGACCCCAAAGTTTCGACCCCAAAATTTTGATCCCAAAATTTTCACCCAAAATTTTGATCCCAAAATTTTCACCCAAAATTTTGATCCCAAAATTTTCACCCCAAAATTTTGACCCCAAAATTTCGACCCCAAAATTTTGATCCCAAAATTTTCACCCCAAAATTTTGATCCCAAAATTTTCACCCCAAAATTTTGATCCCAAAATTTTCACCCCAAAATTTTGATCCCAAAATTTTCACCCCAAAATTTTGATCCCAAAATTTTCACCCCAAAATTTTGATCCCAAAATTTTCACCCCAAAATTTTGATCCCAAAATTTTCACCCCAAAATTTTGATCCCAAAATTTTCACCCAAAAATTTTGACCCCAAAATTTTGATCCTAAAATTTTGATCCCAAAATTTTGATCCCAAAATTTTCACCCCAAAATTTTGATCCCAAAATTTTCACCCCAAAATTTTGACCCCAAAATATTGACCCATTTTGACCCCAAAATTTTGATCCCAAAATTTTCACCCCAAAATTTTCACCCCAAAATTTTCACCCCAAAATTTTCACCCCAAAATTTTGATCCCAAAATTTTCACCCCAAAATTTTGATCCTAAAATTTTGATCCCAAAATTTTAATCCCAAAATTTTCACCCCAAAATTTTGATCCCAAAATTTTCACCCCAAAATTTTGATACCAAAATTTTCACCCAAAAATTTTGACCCCAAAATTTTGATCCTAAAATTTTGATCCCAAAATTTTGATCCCAAAATTTTCACCCCAAAATTTTGATCCCAAAATTTTGACCCCAAAATTTTGACCCCAAAATATTGACCCCAAAATTTTGACCCCAAAATTTTAACCCCAAAATTTTGACCCCAAAATTTTGACCCCAAAATTTTGATCCCAAAATTTCGACCCCAAAATTTTGATCCCAAAATTTTGATCCTAAAATTTTGATCCCAAAATTTTGATCCCAAAATTTTCACCCCAAAATTTTGACCCCAAAATTTTGATCCCAAAATTTTGACCCCAAAATTTTGATCCCAAAATTTTCACCCCAAAATTTTGATCCCAAAATTTTCACCCAAAAATTTTGACCCCAAAATTTTGATCCTAAAATTTTGATCCCAAAATTTTGATCACAAAATTTTCACCCCAAAATTTTGATCCCAAAATTTTCACCCCAAAATTTTGACCCCAAAATTTTGATCCCAACATTTTTACCCCAAAATTTTCACCCCAAAATTTTGACCCCAAAATTTTAACCCCAAAATTTTGACCCCAAAATTTTGACCCCAAAATTTCGACCCCAAAATTTTGATCCTAAAATTTTGATCCCAAAATTTTGATCCCAAAATTTTTACCCCAAAATTTTCACCCCAAAATGTTGACCCCAAAATTTTAACCCCAAAATTTTGATCCCAAAATTTTCACCCCAAAATTTTGACCCCAAAATTTTGACCCCAAAATTTCGACCCCAAAATTTTGATCCTAAAATTTTGATCCCAAAATTTTCACCCCAAAATTTTCACCCCAAAATTTTGACCCCAAAATTTTAACCCCAAAATTTTGATCCCAAAATTTTCACCCCAAAATTTTCACCCCAAAATTTTGATCCCAAAATTTTCACCCCAAAATTTTGATCCTAAAATTTTGATCCCAAAATTTTGATCCCAAAATTTTCAACCCAAAATTTTCACCCCAAAATTTTGATCCTAAAATTTTGATCCCAAAATTTTGATCCCAAAATTTTCACCCCAAAATTTTGATCCTAAAATTTTGATCCCAAAATTTTGATACCAAAATTTTCACCCAAAAATTTTGACCCCAAAATTTTGATCCTAAAATTTTGATCCCAAAATTTTCACCCCAAAATTTTCACCCCAAAATTTTCACCCCAAAATTTTCACCCCAAAATTTTGATCCCAAAATTTTCACCCCAAAATTTTGATCCTAAAATTTTGATCCCAAAATTTTAATCCCAAAATTTTCACCCCAAAATTTTGATCCCAAAATTTTCACCCCAAAATTTTGATACCAAAATTTTCACCCAAAAATTTTGACCCCAAAATTTTGATCCTAAAATTTTGATCCCAAAATTTTGATCCCAAAATTTTCACCCCAAAATTTTGATCCCAAAATTTTGACCCCAAAATTTTGACCCCAAAATATTGACCCCAAAATTTTGACCCCAAAATTTTAACCCCAAAATTTTGACCCCAAAATTTTGACCCCAAAATTTTGATCCCAAAATTTCGACCCCAAAATTTTGATCCCAAAATTTTGATCCTAAAATTTTGATCCCAAAATTTTGATCCCAAAATTTTCACCCCAAAATTTTGACCCCAAAATTTTGATCCCAAAATTTTGACCCCAAAATTTTGATCCCAAAATTTTCACCCCAAAATTTTGATCCCAAAATTTTCACCCAAAAATTTTGACCCCAAAATTTTGATCCTAAAATTTTGATCCCAAAATTTTGATCACAAAATTTTCACCCCAAAATTTTGATCCCAAAATTTTCACCCCAAAATTTTGACCCCAAAATTTTGATCCCAACATTTTTACCCCAAAATTTTCACCCCAAAATTTTGACCCCAAAATTTTAACCCCAAAATTTTGACCCCAAAATTTTGACCCCAAAATTTCGACCCCAAAATTTTGATCCTAAAATTTTGATCCCAAAATTTTGATCCCAAAATTTTTACCCCAAAATTTTCACCCCAAAATGTTGACCCCAAAATTTTAACCCCAAAATTTTGATCCCAAAATTTTCACCCCAAAATTTTGACCCCAAAATTTTGACCCCAAAATTTCGACCCCAAAATTTTGATCCTAAAATTTTGATCCCAAAATTTTCACCCCAAAATTTTCACCCCAAAATTTTGACCCCAAAATTTTAACCCCAAAATTTTGATCCCAAAATTTTCACCCCAAAATTTTCACCCCAAAATTTTGATCCCAAAATTTTCACCCCAAAATTTTGATCCTAAAATTTTGATCCCAAAATTTTGATCCCAAAATTTTCAACCCAAAATTTTCACCCCAAAATTTTGATCCTAAAATTTTGATCCCAAAATTTTGATCCCAAAATTTTCACCCCAAAATTTTGATCCTAAAATTTTGATCCCAAAATTTTGATACCAAAATTTTCACCCAAAAATTTTGACCCCAAAATTTTGATCCTAAAATTTTGATCCCAAAATTTTGATCCCAAAATTTTCACCCCAAAATTTTGATCCCAAAATTTTGACCCCAAAATTTTGACCCCAAAATATTGACCCCAAAATTTTGACCCCAAAATTTTAACCCCAAAATTTTGACCCCAAAATTTTGACCCCAAAATTTCGACCCCAAAATTTTGATCCCAAAATTTTGATCCTAAAATTTTGATCCCAAAATTTTGATCCCAAAATTTTCACCCCAAAATTTTCACCCCAAAATTTTGATCCCAAAATTTTCACCCCAAAATTTTGATCCCAAAATTTTCACCCCAAAATTTTGATCCCAAAATTTTCACCCAAAAATTTTGACCCCAAAATTTTGATCCTAAAATTTTGATCCCAAAATTTTGATCACAAAATTTTCACCCCAAAATTTTGATCCCAAAATTTTCACCCCAAAATTTTGACCCCAAAATTTTGATCCCAAAATTTTTACCCCAAAATTTTCACCCCAAAATTTTGACCCCAAAATTTTAACCCCAAAATTTTGACCCCAAAATTTTGACCCCAAAATTTCGACCCCAAAATTTTGATCCCAAAATCTTGACCCCAAAATTTTGATCCTAAAATTTTGATCCCAAAATTTTGATCCCAAAATTTTTACCCCAAAATTTTCACCCCAAAATGTTGACCCCAAAATTTTAACCCCAAAATTTTGACCCCAAAATTTCGACCCCAAAATTTTGATCCTAAAATTTTGATCCCAAAATTTTGATCCCAAAATTTTCACCCCAAAATTTTGACCCCAAAATTTTGATCCCAAAATTTTCACCCCAAAATTTTGATCCCAAAATTTTCACCCCAAAATTTTGACCCCAAAATTTCGACCCCAAAATTTTTACCAAAATTTTGATCCCAAAATTTTGATCCCAAAATCTTGACCCCAAAATTTTGATCCCAAAATTTTCACCCCAAAATTTTGACACCAAAATTTTGATCCTAAAATTTTGATCCCAAAATTTTGATCCCAAAATTTTCACCCCAAAATTTTGACCCCAAAATTTTGATCCCAAAATTTTCACCCCAAAATTTTGATCCCAAAATTTTGACCCCAAAATTTTGACCCCAAAATTTTGATCCCAAAATTTTCACCCCAAAATTTTGACCCCAAAATTTTGATCCAAAAATTTTGATCCCAAACTTTTCACCCCAAAATTTTGATCCCAAAATTTTCACCCCAAAATTTTGATCCCAAAATTTTCACCCCAAAATTTTGATCCCAAAATTTTCACCCCAAAATTTTGACCCCAAAATTTCGACCCCAAAATTTTGATCCCAAAATTTTGATCCTAAAATTTTGATCCCAAAATTTTGATCCCAAAATTTTCACCCCAAAATTTTGATCCCAAAATTTTCACCCCAAAATTTTGATCCCAAAATTTTCACCCCAAAATTTTGACCCCAAAATTTCGACCCCAAAATTTTGATCCCAAAGTTTTGATCCTAAAATTTTGATCCCAAAATTTTGATCCCAAAATTTTCACCCCAAAATTTTGACCCCAAAATTTTGACCCCAAAATTTTGATCCTAAAATATTGATCCCAAAATTTTGATCCCAAAATTTTGACCCCAAAATTTTGATCCCAAAATTTTGACCCCAAAATTTTTACCCCAAAATTTTGATCCTAAAATATTGATCCCAAAATTTTGATCCCAAAATTTTCACCCCAAAATTTTGATCCCAAAATTTTGACCCCAAAATTTTGACCCCAAAATTTTGATCCTAAAATTTTGATCCCAAAATTTTGATCCCAAAATTTTCACCCCAAAATTTTCACCCCAAAATTTTGATCCCAAAATTTTGACCCCAAAATTTTTACCCCAAAATTTCGACCCCAAAATTTTGATCCCAAAATTTTGATCCTAAAATTTTGATCCCAAAATTTTGATCCCAAAATCTTGACCCCAAAATTTTGATCCCAAAATTTTCACCCCAAAATTTTGATCCCAAAATTTTCACCCCAAAATTTTCACCCCAAAATTTTGATCCCAAAATTTTGACCCCAAAATTTCGACCCCAAAATTTTGATCCCAAAGTTTTGATCCTAAAATTTTGATCCCAAAATTTTGATCCCAAAATTTTCACCCCAAAATTTTGATCCCAAAATTTTCACCCCAAAATTTCGACCCCAAAATTTTGACCCCAAAATTTTGATCCCAAAATTTTCACCCCAAAATTTTGATCCCAAAATTTTCACCCCAAAATTTTGACCCCAAAATTTCGACCCCAAAATTTTGATCCCAAAATTTTGATCCTAAAATTTTGATCCCAAAATTTTGATCCCAAAATTTTGATCCCAAAATTTTCACCCCAAAATTTTGATCCCAAAATTTTCACCCCAAAATTTTGATCCCAAAATTTTCACCCCAAAATTTTGATCCCAAAATTTTCACCCCAAAATTTTGATCCCAAAATTTTCACCCCAAAATTTTGATCCCAAAATTTTCAACCCAAAATTTTGATCCCAAAATTTTCACCCAAAAATTTTGACCCCAAAATTTTGATCCTAAAATTTTGATCCCAAAATTTTGATCCCAAAATTTTCACCCCAAAATTTTGATCCCAAAATTTTCACCCCAAAATTTTGACCCCAAAATATTGACCCATTTTGACCCCAAAATTTTGATCCCAAAATTTTCACCCCAAAATTTTCACCCCAAAATTTTCACCCCAAAATTTTGATCCCAAAATTTTCACCCCAAAATTTTGATCCTAAAATTTTGATCCCAAAATTTTAATCCCAAAATTTTCACCCCAAAATTTTGATCCCAAAATTTTCACCCCAAAATTTTGATACCAAAATTTTCACCCAAAAATTTTGACCCCAAAATTTTGATCCTAAAATTTTGATCCCAAAATTTTGATCCCAAAATTTTCACCCCAAAATTTTGATCCCAAAATTTTGACCCCAAAATTTTGACCCCAAAATATTGACCCCAAAATTTTGACCCCAAAATTTTAACCCCAAAATTTTGACCCCAAAATTTTGACCCCAAAATTTTGACCCCAAAATTTCGACCCCAAAATTTTGATCCCAAAATTTTGATCCTAAAATTTTGATCCCAAAATTTTGATCCCAAAATTTTCACCCCAAAATTTTGACCCCAAAATTTTGATCCCAAAATTTTCACCCCAAAATTTTGATCCCAAAATTTTCACCCCAAAATTTTGATCCCAAAATTTTCACCCAAAAATTTTGACCCCAAAATTTTGATCCTAAAATTTTGATCCCAAAATTTTGATCACAAAATTTTCACCCCAAAATTTTGATCCCAAAATTTTCACCCCAAAATTTTGACCCCAAAATTTTGATCCCAAAATTTTTACCCCAAAATTTTGATCCCAAAATTTTTACCCCAAAATTTTCACCCCAAAATTTTGACCCCAAAATTTTAACCCCAAAATTTTGACCCCAAAATTTTGACCCCAAAATTTCGACCCCAAAATTTTGATCCTAAAATTTTGATCCCAAAATTTTGATCCCAAAATTTTTACCCCAAAATTTTCACCCCAAAATGTTGACCCCAAAATTTTAACCCCAAAATTTTGATCCCAAAATTTTCACCCCAAAATTTTGACCCCAAAATTTTGACCCCAAAATTTCGACCCCAAAATTTTGATCCTAAAATTTTGATCCCAAAATTTTCACCCCAAAATTTTCACCCCAAAATTTTGACCCCAAAATTTTAACCCCAAAATTTTGATCCCAAAATTTTCACCCCAAAATTTTCACCCCAAAATTTTGATCCCAAAATTTTCACCCCAAAATTTTGATCCTAAAATTTTGATCCCAAAATTTTAATCCCAAAATTTTCACCCCAAAATTTTGATCCCAAAATTTTCACCCCAAAATTTTGATACCAAAATTTTCACCCAAAAATTTTGACCCCAAAATTTTGATCCTAAAATTTTGATCCCAAAATTTTGATCCCAAAATTTTCACCCCAAAATTTTGATCCCAAAATTTTGACCCCAAAATTTTGACCCCAAAATATTGACCCCAAAATTTTGACCCCAAAATTTTAACCCCAAAATTTTGACCCCAAAATTTTGACCCCAAAATTTTGATCCCAAAATTTCGACCCCAAAATTTTGATCCCAAAATTTTGATCCTAAAATTTTGATCCCAAAATTTTGATCCCAAAATTTTCACCCCAAAATTTTGACCCCAAAATTTTGATCCCAAAATTTTGACCCCAAAATTTTGATCCCAAAATTTTCACCCCAAAATTTTGATCCCAAAATTTTCACCCAAAAATTTTGACCCCAAAATTTTGATCCTAAAATTTTGATCCCAAAATTTTGATCACAAAATTTTCACCCCAAAATTTTGATCCCAAAATTTTCACCCCAAAATTTTGACCCCAAAATTTTGATCCCAACATTTTTACCCCAAAATTTTCACCCCAAAATTTTGACCCCAAAATTTTAACCCCAAAATTTTGACCCCAAAATTTTGACCCCAAAATTTCGACCCCAAAATTTTGATCCTAAAATTTTGATCCCAAAATTTTGATCCCAAAATTTTTACCCCAAAATTTTCACCCCAAAATGTTGACCCCAAAATTTTAACCCCAAAATTTTGATCCCAAAATTTTCACCCCAAAATTTTGACCCCAAAATTTTGACCCCAAAATTTCGACCCCAAAATTTTGATCCTAAAATTTTGATCCCAAAATTTTCACCCCAAAATTTTCACCCCAAAATTTTGACCCCAAAATTTTAACCCCAAAATTTTGATCCCAAAATTTTCACCCCAAAATTTTCACCCCAAAATTTTGATCCCAAAATTTTCACCCCAAAATTTTGATCCTAAAATTTTGATCCCAAAATTTTGATCCCAAAATTTTCAACCCAAAATTTTCACCCCAAAATTTTGATCCTAAAATTTTGATCCCAAAATTTTGATCCCAAAATTTTCACCCCAAAATTTTGATCCTAAAATTTTGATCCCAAAATTTTGATACCAAAATTTTCACCCAAAAATTTTGACCCCAAAATTTTGATCCTAAAATTTTGATCCCAAAATTTTGATCCCAAAATTTTCACCCCAAAATTTTGATCCCAAAATTTTGACCCCAAAATTTTGACCCCAAAATATTGACCCCAAAATTTTGACCCCAAAATTTTAACCCCAAAATTTTGACCCCAAAATTTTGACCCCAAAATTTCGACCCCAAAATTTTGATCCCAAAATTTTGATCCTAAAATTTTGATCCCAAAATTTTGATCCCAAAATTTTCACCCCAAAATTTTCACCCCAAAATTTTGATCCCAAAATTTTCACCCCAAAATTTTGATCCCAAAATTTTCACCCCAAAATTTTGATCCCAAAATTTTCACCCAAAAATTTTGACCCCAAAATTTTGATCCTAAAATTTTGATCCCAAAATTTTGATCACAAAATTTTCACCCCAAAATTTTGATCCCAAAATTTTCACCCCAAAATTTTGACCCCAAAATTTTGATCCCAAAATTTTTACCCCAAAATTTTCACCCCAAAATTTTGACCCCAAAATTTTAACCCCAAAATTTTGACCCCAAAATTTTGACCCCAAAATTTCGACCCCAAAATTTTGATCCCAAAATCTTGACCCCAAAATTTTGATCCTAAATGTTGACCCCAAAATTTTAACCCCAAAATTTTGACCCCAAAATTTCGACCCCAAAATTTTGATCCTAAAATTTTGATCCCAAAATTTTGATCCCAAAATTTTCACCCCAAAATTTTGACCCCAAAATTTTGATCCCAAAATTTTCACCCCAAAATTTTGATCCCAAAATTTTCACCCCAAAATTTTGACCCCAAAATTTCGACCCCAAAATTTTTACCAAAATTTTGATCCCAAAATTTTGATCCCAAAATCTTGACCCCAAAATTTTGATCCCAAAATTTTCACCCCAAAATTTTGACACCAAAATTTTGATCCTAAAATTTTGATCCCAAAATTTTGATCCCAAAATTTTCACCCCAAAATTTTGACCCCAAAATTTTGATCCCAAAATTTTCACCCCAAAATTTTGATCCCAAAATTTTGACCCCAAAATTTTGACCCCAAAATTTTGATCCCAAAATTTTCACCCCAAAATTTTGACCCCAAAATTTTGATCCAAAAATTTTGATCCCAAACTTTTCACCCCAAAATTTTGATCCCAAAATTTTCACCCCAAAATTTTGATCCCAAAATTTTCACCCCAAAATTTTGATCCCAAAATTTTCACCCCAAAATTTTGACCCCAAAATTTCGACCCCAAAATTTTGATCCCAAAATTTTGATCCTAAAATTTTGATCCCAAAATTTTGATCCCAAAATTTTCACCCCAAAATTTTGATCCCAAAATTTTCACCCCAAAATTTTGATCCCAAAATTTTCACCCCAAAATTTTGACCCCAAAATTTCGACCCCAAAATTTTGATCCCAAAGTTTTGATCCTAAAATTTTGATCCCAAAATTTTGATCCCAAAATTTTCACCCCAAAATTTTGACCCCAAAATTTTGACCCCAAAATTTTGATCCTAAAATATTGATCCCAAAATTTTGATCCCAAAATTTTGACCCCAAAATTTTGATCCCAAAATTTTGACCCCAAAATTTTTACCCCAAAATTTTGATCCTAAAATATTGATCCCAAAATTTTGATCCCAAAATTTTCACCCCAAAATTTTGATCCCGAAATTTTGATCCCAAAATTTTGACCCCAAAATTTTGACCCCAAAATTTCGACCCCAAAATTTTGATCCCAAAATTTTGATCCCAAAATTTTGATCCCAAAATTTTGACCCCAAAATTTTCACCACAAAATTTTCACCACAAAATTTTGATCCTAAAATTTTGATCCCAAAATTTTGATCCCAAAATTTTGACCCCAAAATTTTGACCCCAAAATTTTGATCCTAAAATTTTGATCCCAAAATTTTGATCCCAAAATTTTCACCCCAAAATTTTCACCCCAAAATTTTGATCCCAAAATTTTGACCCCAAAATTTTTACCCCAAAATTTCGACCCCAAAATTTTGATCCCAAAATTTTGATCCTAAAATTTTGATCCCAAAATTTTGATCCCAAAATCTTGACCCCAAAATTTTGATCCCAAAATTTTCACCCCAAAATTTTGATCCCAAAATTTTCACCCCAAAATTTTCACCCCAAAATTTTGATCCCAAAATTTTGACCCCAAAATTTCGACCCCAAAATTTTGATCCCAAAGTTTTGATCCTAAAATTTTGATCCCAAAATTTTGATCCCAAAATTTTCACCCCAAAATTTTGATCCCAAAATTTTCACCCCAAAATTTCGACCCCAAAATTTTGACCCCAAAATTTTGATCCCAAAATTTTCACCCCAAAATTTTGATCCCAAAATTTTCACCCCAAAATTTTGACCCCAAAATTTCGACCCCAAAATTTTGATCCCAAAATTTTGATCCTAAAATTTTGATCCCAAAATTTTGATCCCAAAATTTTGATCCCAAAATTTTCACCCCAAAATTTTGATCCCAAAATTTTCACCCCAAAATTTTGATCCCAAAATTTTCACCCCAAAATTTTGATCCCAAAATTTTCACCCCAAAATTTTGATCCCAAAATTTTCACCCCAAAATTTTGATCCCAAAATTTTCAACCCAAAATTTTGATCCCAAAATTTTCACCCAAAAATTTTGACCCCAAAATTTTGATCCTAAAATTTTGATCCCAAAATTTTGATCCCAAAATTTTCACCCCAAAATTTTGATCCCAAAATTTTCACCCCAAAATTTTGACCCCAAAATATTGACCCATTTTGACCCCAAAATTTTGATCCCAAAATTTTCACCCCAAAATTTTCACCCCAAAATTTTCACCCCAAAATTTTGATCCCAAAATTTTCACCCCAAAATTTTGATCCTAAAATTTTGATCCCAAAATTTTAATCCCAAAATTTTCACCCCAAAATTTTGATCCCAAAATTTTCACCCCAAAATTTTGATACCAAAATTTTCACCCAAAAATTTTGACCCCAAAATTTTGATCCTAAAATTTTGATCCCAAAATTTTGATCCCAAAATTTTCACCCCAAAATTTTGATCCCAAAATTTTGACCCCAAAATTTTGACCCCAAAATATTGACCCCAAAATTTTGACCCCAAAATTTTAACCCCAAAATTTTGACCCCAAAATTTTGACCCCAAAATTTTGACCCCAAAATTTCGACCCCAAAATTTTGATCCCAAAATTTTGATCCTAAAATTTTGATCCCAAAATTTTGATCCCAAAATTTTCACCCCAAAATTTTGACCCCAAAATTTTGATCCCAAAATTTTCACCCCAAAATTTTGATCCCAAAATTTTCACCCCAAAATTTTGATCCCAAAATTTTCACCCAAAAATTTTGACCCCAAAATTTTGATCCTAAAATTTTGATCACAAAATTTTGACCCCAAAATTTCGACCCCAAAATTTTGATCCTAAAATTTTGATCCCAAAATTTTGATCCCAAAATTTTTACCCCAAAATTTTCACCCCAAAATGTTGACCCCAAAATTTTAACCCCAAAATTTTGATCCCAAAATTTTCACCCCAAAATTTTGACCCCAAAATTTTGACCCCAAAATTTCGACCCCAAAATTTTGATCCTAAAATTTTGATCCCAAAATTTTCACCCCAAAATTTTCACCCCAAAATTTTGACCCCAAAATTTTAACCCCAAAATTTTGATCCCAAAATTTTCACCCCAAAATTTTCACCCCAAAATTTTGATCCCAAAATTTTCACCCCAAAATTTTGATCCTAAAATTTTGATCCCAAAATTTTGATCCCAAAATTTTCAACCCAAAATTTTCACCCCAAAATTTTGACCCCAAAATTTTGACCCCAAAATATTGACCCCAAAATTTTGACCCCAAAATTTTAACCCCAAAATTTTGACCCCAAAATTTTGACCCCAAAATTTTGACCCCAAAATTTCGACCCCAAAATTTTGATCCCAAAATTTTGATCCTAAAATTTTGATCCCAAAATTTTGATCCCAAAATTTTCACCCCAAAATTTTGACCCCAAAATTTTGATCCCAAAATTTTCACCCCAAAATTTTGATCCCAAAATTTTCACCCCAAAATTTTGATCCCAAAATTTTCACCCAAAAATTTTGACCCCAAAATTTTGATCCTAAAATTTTGATCCCAAAATTTTGATCACAAAATTTTCACCCCAAAATTTTGATCCCAAAATTTTCACCCCAAAATTTTGACCCCAAAATTTTGATCCCAAAATTTTTACCCCAAAATTTTCACCCCAAAATTTTGACCCCAAAATTTTAACCCCAAAATTTTGACCCCAAAATTTTGACCCCAAAATTTCGACCCCAAAATTTTGATCCCAAAATCTTGACCCCAAAATTTTGATCCTAAAATTTTGATCCCAAAATTTTGATCCCAAAATTTTTACCCCAAAATTTTCACCCCAAAATGTTGACCCCAAAATTTTAACCCCAAAATTTTGACCCCAAAATTTCGACCCCAAAATTTTGATCCTAAAATTTTGATCCCAAAATTTTGATCCCAAAATTTTCACCCCAAAATTTTGACCCCAAAATTTTCACCCCAAAATTTTGACACCAAAATTTCGACCCCAAAATTTTTACCAAAATTTTGATCCCAAAATTTTGATCCCAAAATCTTGACCCCAAAATTTTGATCCCAAAATTTTCACCCCAAAATTTTGACACCAAAATTTTGATCCTAAAATTTTGATCCCAAAATTTTGATCCCAAAATTTTCACCCCAAAATTTTGACCCCAAAATTTTGATCCCAAAATTTTCACCCCAAAATTTTGACCCCAAAATTTCGACCCCAAAATTTTGATCCCAAAATTTTGATCCTAAAATTTTGATCCCAAAATTTTGATCCCAAAATTTTCACCCCAAAATTTTGATCCCAAAATTTTCACCCCAAAATTTTCACCCCAAAATTTTGATCCCAAAATTTTCACCCCAAAATTTTGACCCCAAAATTTCGACCCCAAAATTTTGATCCCAAAGTTTTGATCCTAAAATTTTGATCCCAAAATTTTGATCCCAAAATTTTCACCCCAAAATTTTGACCCCAAAATTTTGACCCCAAAATTTTGATCCTAAAATATTGATCCCAAAATTTTGATCCCAAAATTTTGACCCCAAAATTTTGATCCCAAAATTTTGACCCCAAAATTTTGACCCCAAAATTTTGATCCTAAAATATTGATCCCAAAATTTTGATCCCAAAATTTTCACCCCAAAATTTTGATCCCGAAATTTTGATCCCAAAATTTTGACCCCAAAATTTTGACCCCAAAATTTCGACCCCAAAATTTTGATCCCAAAATTTTGACCCCAAAATTTTCACCACAAAATTTTCACCACAAAATTTTGATCCTAAAATTTTGATCCCAAAAGTTTGATCCCAAAATTTTGACCCCAAAATTTTGACCCCAAAATTTTGATCCTAAAATTTTGATCCCAAAATTTTGATCCCAAAATTTTCACCCCAAAATTTTGACCCCAAAATTTTGATCCCAAAATTTTGACCCCAAAATTTTTACCCCAAAATTTCGACCCCAAAATTTTGATCCCAAAATTTTGATCCTAAAATTTTGATCCCAAAATTTTGATCCCAAAATCTTGACCCCAAAATTTTGATCCCAAAATTTTCACCCCAAAATTTTGATCCCAAAATTTTCACCCCAAAATTTTCACCCCAAAATTTTGATCCCAAAATTTTGACCCCAAAATTTCGACCCCAAAATTTTGATCCCAAAGTTTTGATCCTAAAATTTTGATCCCAAAATTTTGATCCCAAAATTTTCACCCCAAAATTTTGACCCCAAAATTTTGACCCCAAAATTTTGATCCTAAAATATTGATCCCAAAATTTTGATCCCAAAATTTTCACCCCAAAATTTTGATCCCAAAATTTTGACCCCAAAATTTTTACCCCAAAATTTTGATCCTAAAATTTTGACCCCAAAATTTTGATCCCAAAATTTTCACCCCAAAATTTTGACCCCAAAATTTCGACCCCAAAATTTTTACCAAAATTTTGATCCCAAAATTTTGATCCCAAAATCTTGACCCCAAAATTTTGATCCCAAAATTTTCACCCCAAAATTTTGACACCAAAATTTTGATCCTAAAATTTTGATCCCAAAATTTTGATCCCAAAATTTTCACCCCAAAATTTTGACCCCAAAATTTTGATCCTAAAATTTTGATCCCAAAATTTTGATCCCAAAATTTTCACCCCAAAATTTTGATCCCAAAATTTTGACCCCAAAATTTTGACCCCAAAATATTGACCCCAAAATTTTGACCCCAAAATTTTAACCCCAAAATTTTGACCCCAAAATTTTGACCCCAAAATTTTGACCCCAAAATTTCGACCCCAAAATTTTGATCCCAAAATTTTGATCCTAAAATTTTGATCCCAAAATTTTGATCCCAAAATTTTCACCCCAAAATTTTGACCCCAAAATTTTGATCCCAAAATTTTCACCCCAAAATTTTGATCCCAAAATTTTCACCCCAAAATTTTGATCCCAAAATTTTCACCCAAAAATTTTGACCCCAAAATTTTGATCCTAAAATTTTGATCCCAAAATTTTGATCACAAAATTTTCACCCCAAAATTTTGATCCCAAAATTTTCACCCCAAAATTTTGACCCCAAAATTTTGATCCCAAAATTTTTACCCCAAAATTTTCACCCCAAAATTTTGACCCCAAAATTTTAACCCCAAAATTTTGACCCCAAAATTTTGACCCCAAAATTTCGACCCCAAAATTTTGATCCCAAAATCTTGACCCCAAAATTTTGATCCTAAAATTTTGATCCCAAAATTTTGATCCCAAAATTTTTACCCCAAAATTTTCACCCCAAAATGTTGACCCCAAAATTTTAACCCCAAAATTTTGACCCCAAAATTTCGACCCCAAAATTTTGATCCTAAAATTTTGATCCCAAAATTTTGATCCCAAAATTTTCACCCCAAAATTTTGATCCCAAAATTTTCACCCAAAAATTTTGACCCCAAAATTTTGATCCCAAAATTTTTACCCCAAAATTTTCACCCCAAAATTTTGACCCCAAAATTTTAACCCCAAAATTTTGACCCCAAAATTTTGACCCCAAAATTTCGACCCCAAAATTTTGATCCCAAAATCTTGACCCCAAAATTTTGATCCTAAAATTTTGATCCCAAAATTTTGATCCCAAAATTTTTACCCCAAAATTTTCACCCCAAAATGTTGACCCCAAAATTTTAACCCCAAAATTTTGACCCCAAAATTTCGACCCCAAAATTTTGATCCTAAAATTTTGATCCCAAAATTTTGATCCCAAAATTTTCACCCCAAAATTTTGATCCCAAAATTTTCACCCAAAAATTTTGACCCCAAAATTTTGATCCTAAAATTTTGATCCCAAAATTTTGATCCCAAAATTTTCACCCCAAAATTTTGATCCCAAAATTTTCACCCCAAAATTTTGACCCCAAAATTTTGATCCCAAAATTTTTACCCCAAAATTTTGAACCCAAAATTTCGACCCCAAAATTTTCACCCCAAAATTTTGATCCCAAAATTTTCACCCCAAAATTTTGACCCCAAAATTTCGACCCCAAAATTTTGATCCCAAAATTTTCACCCAAAATTTTGATCCCAAAATTTTCACCCAAAATTTTGATCCCAAAATTTTCACCCCAAAATTTTGACCCCAAAATTTTGATCCCAAAATTTTGATCCCAAAATTTTGACCCCATAATTTTGACCCCAAAATTTCGACCCCATAATTTTGATCTCAAAATTTTCACCCAAAATTTTGATCCCAAAATTTTCACCCCAAAATTTTGACCCCAAAATTTTGATCCCAAAATTTTCACCCCAAAATTTTGACCCCAAAGTTTCGACCCCAAAATTTTGATCCCAAAATTTTCACCCAAAATTTTGATCCCAAAATTTTCACCCAAAATTTTGATCCCAAAATTTTCACCCCAAAATTTTGACCCCAAAATTTCGACCCCAAAATTTTGATCCCAAAATTTTGATCCTAAAATTTTGATCCCAAAATTTTGATCCCAAAATTTTCACCCCAAAATTTTGACCCCAAAATTTTGATCCCAAAATTTTCACCCCGAAATTTTGATCCCAAAATTTTCACCCCAAAATTTTGATCCCAAAATTTTCACCCCAAAATTTTGATCCCAAAATTTTCACCCCAAAATTTTGATCCCAAAATTTTCACCCCAAAATTTTGATCCCAAAATTTTCACCCAAAAATTTTGACCCCAAAATTTTGATCCTAAAATTTTGATCCCAAAATTTTGATCCCAAAATTTTCACCCCAAAATTTTGATCCCAAAATTTTCACCCCAAAATTTTGACCCCAAAATATTGACCCATTTTGACCCCAAAATTTTGATCCCAAAATTTTCACCCCAAAATTTTCACCCCAAAATTTCGACCCCAAAATTTTGATCCCAAAGTTTTGATCCTAAAATTTTGATCCCAAAATTTTGATCCCAAAATTTTCACCCCAAAATTTTGACCCCAAAATTTTGACCCCAAAATTTTGATCCTAAAATATTGATCCCAAAATTTTGATCCCAAAATTTTCACCCCAAAATTTTGATCCCAAAATTTTGACCCCAAAATTTTTACCCCAAAATTTTGATCCTAAAATATTGATCACAAAATTTTGATCCCAAAATTTTCACCCCAAAATTTTGATCCCAAAATTTTGACCCCAAAATTTTGACCCCAAAATTTCGACCCCAAAATTTTGATCCCAAAATTTTGATCCCAAAATTTTGATCCCAAAATTTTGACCCCAAAATCTTGACCCCAAAATTTTGATCCTAAAATTTTGATCCCAAAATTTTAATCCAAAATTTTGACCCCAAAATTTTGACCCCAAAATTTTGATCCTAAAATTTTGATCCCAAAATTTTCACCCCAAAATTTTCACCCCAAAATTTTGATCCCAAAATTTTGACCCCAAAATTTTTACCCCAAAATTTCGACCCCAAAATTTTGATCCCAAAATTTTGATCCTAAAATTTTGATCCCAAAATTTTGATCCCAAAATCTTGACCCCAAAATTTTGATCCCAAAATTTTCACCCCAAAATTTTGACCCCAAAATTTTGATCCTAAAATTTTGATCCCAAAATTTTGATCCCAAAATCTTGACCCCAAAATTTTGATCCTAAAATTTTGATCCCAAAATTTTGATCCCAAAATTTTGACCCCAAAATTTTGACCCCAAAATTTCGACCCCAAAATTTTGATCCCAAAATTTTGATCCTAAAATTTTGATCCCAAAATTTTGA